>JARJRE010000338.1:0-42010 GCA_030783385.1 Akanthomyces dipterigenus | reverse complement strand
CCCCCCCCCCCGCCCCCCCCGCCACCCCCCCCCCCCCCCGCCCCCCCCCCCTCCCGCCCCCCACTACCCCCCCCTCACCCCCCCCCCCCCCCCCCCCCCACACTCGTGCCATTTTAAGCAGGCCGACTTTGAAGCTAGTTCCTCCATGGCTGCACGGCTTACTCTGCTCGCCCGAATGGGCGCTGGCCGGCGTGTAAGCCGTCTCCATTATGATGCGACGCTGCGCAGGTAATACGGCTTTGCAGTTGGAAATCAGACCGACGGCGCAGTAGACAGCTGGGACACGGCCATTCGATAATACGTGCCAGGCACGCGCCAGACAAGACGGGAACCCTCAGAGTACACGACGTGTCTGGCCGCTGCCATGCTACCGGCCGCAATTACATTCCGATCGAAAGAAAGGGATAGGTGTACTTTCTCTGCGTTTTGAAAGATTTGATAATAAGCAGTAGGACAGGCCGGGATTGACCGTGGACATGGATACGTTGCGCACTCGGGGACATCTCGGGGAGTCGGCCAAGTCGACGGAATTCGGCGGCTGTGACCGAGGACTCTAAGACTAAGAAGCGAGAAGTTACTGTATTTTCAAAGTTCTTTTTAAGACGCCGATGGTACGGTCCTTCCGATCGGAACCCCTTCGGGCTGTCGGCATCTCACACCCAATTTATGTAAGTAGGTCTAAACAGGGTCTAGAAGACGGGTGCCGCAGGCCAATTTCTTAAGCTCTCCGAGACAAATACATATGAGTTGCTAAGCGAGACGATGGAGCTCGCGACGCGGATCGGCGGCACTCGTTATTGGATCGGGATTTAAGCTGTTGGTGGTTCTAGGCTGCGCTGTGGTTGGTAAAGTAAAACAGTTTTCTTTCTTTGACCTTGATGTAGACTCGGATTTGGTGCGACTTGGAATGCTGCTGTCTATATAAGCAACGATTTTATTGTCTACGAGGCCTTGGCATTGCTGTGTCTATGGACAAGATGTCGCTGGGTCTACGTACAGGACGCGCTGTGTCTGCGAGCGAGACTCGCAACCAAGCTACCAGGACCAACAGGAACATACATTCTCCTTTATCATCAGAATTGACGGCAGCCTGTCAAGAGGGCAGTGGGACTTGAGGCAATGGCACCGAAATAGTAGCCAAAAGTCGAGGGCTAGGTCAACCGGCCCCAAGCATGTCGCTAACACGAGAGCTCATGATCTCAATTTTTTTTTGTTTGTGAGACTGTGAAGCAGCCCATTCTGCTCAAGCTACACATAATCTGCCATTATTCTCATTTAGTACTGCGATAGCCAAAGCGAAACCGCCCGCTACTCTGATCGAAATCCCTTTTGACCATCTGGGTTTCTGCCGCCCAGCTTCTGCACACCTCCCACAATCTCCTCCTTTGTATTCCGCAACTCGTCCCTGCCAGCCTCCTTGGCCCATTGCCCTGCATGCATCGCCTTGCCGGCAATCTGCTGCGTCTCCTTGGGCTGCGTCAGGTAGGCGTAGGCGGCTACGGCGATGAGGCCGATGCCCGCATAGAGAGGTCTGTTTGGAACGTCTCGTCAGTGCATTTCCTTAGTGAGGCGGAAGCTATGTAAAAGCTTACGCTCTGCGCTTGAGGGCTTCGGGGCCTTCGGGCTTCTGGCCGGGCGGCTCCTGGCCGCCGGGGCCGCCTAGGTCTTCCTTTTTGCTGAGCTGTCGGGTCTGCTGCCGGACGGCGCATACACGCGGCGCCATGCAGGGGGCGCCGCTTCGGAGGAGCTGGCGTGCTGCTGCAGGTGTGTTCATTTTTGCAAGTGTGTAGAGAAGAAGCGACAATAAGAGGGATTGTCGGGTTTTGACGGATTTGATGGATGGCGAGAAATGGGGCGAGTGGTTGAAACTGTGGCTGCTCTTTATATGTCACGGTGGTGGTTGCAGTTTATGATGCAATCATTACGCTCTCAACCTGCGTAGCCGGGCTGCTGCAGGGGCAACCCATAGCGCAGCGTCCATGTTCTTGGAGAAGAACAGTTAATAGCCAGCTGAATATCATTTCTTTGGGCGATCAATTTCTCGCGTGAGAACTCTACTGCTGCAAATTTGTCGATGGATGTTTTCCTGGTGCGATGCAGCGCCAACTATCCATCCGCCACCATGACATCATGGTACCGAGGCGAACCCTGGCCGTCTACGCTATCTCTGCGGCGCAGTTTATATCTTGCAAAATGAAATAAAGCTAAATCCCCAAGGATGACATTGATTCTCCAAATACCATGTGACGCGGGAATTATCAAACGCAGTGAGCCAATGGAGGCAAGTGAAGGCTTTCGCCGTTTGCATGCCCGCTACTGTAGCGAGCCTGCCTTCTTCTCGCAAGCAGACCTATGCGAGCATACCATGTTCAAGACGGCGTTTTGTGATTCCAATCTCCATCACTCACTGCTCTCGTGATCCATCCACTGCGATAAACGGCCTCACCTCAGCTACACCACCGAACACCACCAGCCCGCAGCAGCCACTGCGCACCATGTCCATATCCATCACAGAACCCGAGAAGACCAACACGATTACTTTTGTGCAGGAGTGCCCCGTTACAAGGCATCAGCACAGTTTCACCTTTAACCACGACGTTGTGCTTTCCTCTGAAAAGCTAGAGGGAATCGCCCTGAGAATACGATACTCGGCACCGAGAAGACTTAGTGAGGAGCGCAGCCGGGCGCTGATGGAGGTCATCTACAAGGTCATTGCCTAGGAAAAGGGCCTTTGTGCTGAGCATCCGCTGCTCTCCAAAGTCGGGTCAGATTCGGAGCCAAAAAAGCGTAAAACGACGCGGGGCCCGGAAGAAACAGACTAAACGGTCAATCGCGTTGGCTGAAGGGATTGCACTGGGGAAGCAGAGGGCGCCACCCGTGATGGACGAGTCAAGTGGGCGAGATGATTTAGACGCAGACGGATTCGATTGAGAAGCAGAGAATATCGTGATAGAGATTGAGTTTTGATTAATGCAAGGGGAAGAGGGGCCACATTTGGTATTCGAGCCTTGGAGACGACTGGGGTTCTTGCAGCTGAAATGGACCGAGCACCACGACGTTATCCATCAAATTATTTTGGGAAAATAGCTAAAATGAAACGCAAGCTTTACTCTTGCACCGGCAACACTCCCTGCGCTTTTCAAAGCACGGCACATAACAATTCAGACTTGCTCCGTCGCTGTCAGGGGTTCCCCCCACGGCTCCCTGAATGCCATCTCAAGTACAAGCGGCTTCACAACACCTTGCTCTCTTCCCGCAACGCAGAGGAAGCTGCCCGTTTTTTAATTACCGGGTACGGTCCGATTTCAGGTAGGATGGGATGCTGGCAAGCGAGTCCCTTTTCCCACGCAATGACCTTGAGGATGGCCTCTGTCAGAGCCCGGCTGCGGGCTTCACACAGTTCATGTTCCGAGGATATAGAGTGGCGGATTTTGCTGGCAAAGGTTTCCAGGAGCTTTCCAGAGAGCAAGATGTCTCGACGATATGTAAAGCTGTGTCGCGTCTTTGAGACGGGGCACTGCTCGGAGAATGTAATAAAGAGCTCGGGCTCGGAGTCTGACGGCGCGCACATGTTGTGACGGATTCGAGACTTGTTGCCCAATCTAGGGAACAAACTGGACCAGTAGTTAGGTAAAGGTTTTTTGGAAGAAACAAAGTGGTGGATGGGGACGATGTGCATCTTTTCTGCCTGTTTGCAAAGCGGCAAGCGGTGGCGATGTGTAGACGTTTGAGCAGCGTCAGCACGGAGAGGCAAGTAAGTGCTACTGCGGACTAGACACAACTTGAAGAGCCGAGTCTTGGGTTGGTGGGTTGAGGAGAAATTCAAGGTTGCTATTTTTGAGGAAACGGCGAGACGAGGGACGCCGTTTGCGCAGCCCCATCACTCGGCCGGGCCACCAGAAACGCACCGCCTACGGATCAACAGACTCGTTTGATATTGCAACGCAGATGATTAAGATGCAATTCATTGCTACAATTTTCCAATAATGTACAGTTCGTCATTCATGTATACACTCCGCGCCCACGCCCCTAGATGCGCTCATATACGCGGTGGGCCGTCACCTTGCCAATGGTCGACGTGACCTTGAGCTCCTTGTCGCCGAACTCGCGCACAATTGTCACGTCCTTGCCGTCGCCGGGCTTCTGCGTCTGCGTCCAGGTGTTGCCGTCGGCGGTGACGCGGCTCGTGACGGAGACGCCGTCCTGGCGCGCCTCGGGGAACTCCTCGCCGAGGGCAAAGGAGACGTCCGAGGTGCTGAGCGCCGACGAGGTGACCATGGTCCAGCGGTCGCCGTCGCGGGTGATGGTGATTTCGGGGCTCGTCGACTGGGCGAGCTTGCGCTTGATGAAGCCCAGGCCTGGAGACGGGGGGGAAGAGTGGTTAGCGAGAGGGAAACGGGATGGGAGGAGGTGGGCGAGGACATGTCGTACCAATCTCGGCGAGGAAGGCGTCGAAATTCTCCGTCTTGGAGAGACGGTACTTGCCAACAATAACGTCTTGCATTTTGACTGTGTTGTGTGTATGAGTGTTGAAGAAATAGAAGAGAAATGCGGAGAATTTGAGTATCTTTTCCCTGATTCTCTTACCCCGGATATCGGCACCTCTTTATACATGGCTCCTCTATCATCCACGCCCGCTGACGAACCCTTCACATGTAATTTACATCATTTACATGTGGGCTACCCCCCCCCCCCCCCCTGGCCTGGTTCTTTCTGGGCGCTTTTTGTTCGGCGTCGAACACGCTTTTCGGGGTGGCGCCCGGAACGGGGCTCCAGACTGGGGAATCTCCAACGGCGCAGTGCCCGGATTGGGACAGCGGTACCCACGGCCCCATGGGGCGGGACACCTTTTCTTTCCAGGCACGTACCGAGCGGGATGTGCTTTGCTAGAAGCTTATGAAACGCCATGTTTAAAAGTGAGGGCAGAATGAAAAGAGTCTGATTGGAGCATGACGACAGCTTTCCAAGGGCGGCTCGGAGGTCCGTGTGGGGACACCGCGACTCCGTCAAGCATGTGCTTTGTGGTTGCCGGCCGTCCTTGATGGGGAAGTCGCGGAAATGAGATTTGCTTGCCCCTTGGTCCAGAATAGATGAAGAGGCGAAATAATAAAAGCACCCCGTCATATAGGTCATTGCCCTCCGCGGCTGGGTAGGGTAGCTGGCCTCTGCATGTGCTGTTGGTGGGGGAGGGGCATCTACGCCGAAGTATGCAATTGAGGTCTTTATGACATGGCTTAAGCAGGAACAGGATGGCAAGAACGGCTTCCTGGCCGTCTGTCGGATTATTACTGGCCGTCATGACTGCGCTGATTGATTTAGCGGTCCTTTGACAAGTTGCCGTTTAGGTAGCGTCTGGATAACTAGCACATGGAATTTGGCCAAGTCAACTGCTGCGCTGTGTTGCAACTTTGCTTGAAACTTGCATGGTCTCCTTCTCACCATGGCATGAATATGGAGTGTACATTCTGCACTTTTCTGAAACTGTCCAGTGCATCAGGTTCTGAACCGGCAAACAAAAGTGTCTGGACATGTTGATCTCTTTGCATCATGTCTCAACTCCTAAATGAGGTGGGCGCTCACATACACGATATATCTCGACTATGAACGGCGCTTGTGATGTCCCCTGTCTGTGTCGCGAAAGCGCAGCATCGCAAAAGCAAATACAGCCTACCATGGCAAGGCGACGTCGTGCTCGCGCAACCACAGTCTTGCATCTTCTTTCTTGTGACTTGCCAAGCGTCTCATCCATCCACGTTGTGAATCATGCAACGTGTCTTTGCATTTCAAAAATACAAGGCACCTAGGGAGCTTTGCGACTTGACCAAGTCATGACGATGGTCATCTCACATTGGCAGCAGTGGCAAGGAGCTTTTCCTTTCTTTGGCTGCCGCATCTCAAGGGAGCAGGTGCTGTCGGAGAATAAAATCTGGATATACCGGTAGTACTTTGTCCCTTGTCGCAACAGGCGCGAAGAGACTATCGACAAATTAGGGGCGCTGGTCGCATCTTCTACGACGGTTGCCGGTTTTGCTTTTGCTGTCTCATACACCAGCATCCCAGGTCTCAGTGGGTGATTGCACGGCTTCGTTTATGGCGGTCAAGTAGCATGATAATTTTGTCGCAAATTTCACCATGAAAGCGACTTTATGAGTGCTTCCAGAGCTGCCTTTTTTTTGTTGGTGATTTCTTTCTCCGTCGTGTACTTCTCTTCGTCGGCAAGATCAATCAAGTGAGAAGCGGATATCTTGCTAAACAAGATTTATAGCTCAAAAGGATAATAGAAAGAAGGGCACAAGATGGTCAACATACCATTCCTGAAGCGGGAAATCCACCTGCCATTTGGCGGCAGGACGAATAGTGAAGTCGAAGCCAATCCGACGTCAACGACAACCAGCTCAACCACAGACATCACATCCCAAGCAGGCCTGGTTGACCCCGAGAAAGCCGACAATGCAAATGTTCAAGCATCCCCAGTTCCGACCGAAACGACCAAGACAGAGGCAGAAGAATTATCAGCCAGCAGGAACCGGTGGCCGTTATGGATGAAGCTCGCCATTGCCGGATGTGCGTTTGCCATCATCGCCGGCCTGGCCATCGGACTCGGCCTCGGCCTGAGCCGCCACAAACACAACAGCAGCCACAGAAATGAGAGCATCTCCGGAGACGGCGGCAGCAGCGACATTGGCCCAAACGGCTCACCCCGCCAACGCAACAAGCTGGCCGTCTACTGGGGCGCCAAGCTCAACACCGTCCCGCTCGACACCGTCTGCGCCGACCCGTCCTACGATATCGTCAACCTCGCCTTTCTCAGCGCATTTTCCGCCGGCGGCGGGCCGTACCCGCGTCTCGTGATCCCCTCGCTCAACGCGTCGGCGTCCGAGGCGCAGCGGCGCGCCGGCGCGGTGGACCTGCAGGACGGCGCGGCGCTCGTGCCCGCGATTCAAAAGTGCCAGGCCCGCGGCAAGCTCGTGCTGCTGAGCATGGGCGGCGCGGCCGGCTACGCCGACGTCAAGATTGGCAGCGACGCGCTGGGCCGGCAGGTGGCGGATACTATCTGGGACTTGTTCCTCGGGGGCGGCGGGACGCGCGAGATTCGGCCGTTTGGGGAGCAGGTGGTGCTTGATGGCGTCGACTTTGGTATGTTTCACGGACTGTCTTTTCAGATCCACTCCATTGCCTATTTTTCTTGAAAATGAAAAAAAAAAGAGGTATAGACTAACACAACGGCTAGACAATGAGTCGGGACAGTCGACCGGCTACGAGGCCATGGCGATGCAGTTTCGCGCGCACTTCGCCTCTGACCCCAGCAAGCGGTACTACATGACGGCGACGCCGCAGTGCCCGTTTACCGACGACAAGGAAGAGCTGCGCCTGTTTCCGCACCTCGACTACGTGTCGGTGCAGTTTTACAACAACAACGTGTGCAACGTGGGCCAGCCGGGCTTCGAGACGTCGCTGCGGCGCTGGAGCCAGGCGGTCGGCAACACGACGCTGCTGGTGGGCGCGCTCGCCAGCGACGCCGACAGAGACCTGGGCTACGTGGACGCGGCCGTGCTGAGGGATGTGCTGGGCCGCGTCAAGGCCATGAAGCTGCCGAATTATGGTGGGCTGATGCTGTGGGAGGCGGAGCTGGCGGCGCAAAACGGCAACTATCAGAAAAAAGTCAAGTCGGAGCTGTGAAGCAATAAAACTGCAAATGGAAGAAGTAGATGGATTGAATCTATGAGAAATGGTAATGACGAGTAAATTAATGTAGCCCTATAATACAGCAAAGTGATGCGACAAGTAATCCCACCAATATGTAAATTCATTCGCCGAAGGTTGCTCGATTGGTAACCGTCCCGTTGCCGATGCCCCTGCGAGGCCAGCCGGCTGTAGCGCCCAGGCAATGCAGAAGCAGAAACTAGTTAAACCAGTATTGACTAAAACATCAAACATTCAAGCACCCCCATGGTACGCCTGCTCCAGAACCGCCAAGCGAGCCACAGGCACAACCGCCATACCCGCAAGCGGCCCTTGGTGCAGCAGCTCCTCGGTGTGCCTGAAATAGCGGCGCGCATTGTCCCATTCTTCAGCCGCTGTCATGGCTTCCCAGGCACGCTGCCGCTCTGAACTGTTTTGCCAGATCGGGTCGCGCATGACGCGTCTCACAGAAGCCTTGACGTGGCACGTTCAATCCCCGGCAGCTTCACTGATGCCAGCAGCGTCGACGGCCTGCAGCAGGGCCATCTTCTTGGCATACAGGTACGGCGCGAGGAGTGCGAGAAGATCCTCTCTGGGGGTTGCTATTAATCAGCAACAAGCATCAACAAACAGCTGCAAGAAACCAGCAGATGTACAGAGAAAGGGGAAACAGGGTGAGAAGGGCTGACTGCTCACAAAGGTGCACCGCACTTCTAGCGAGTTGTCCAGCAGTCGTAGCAGAACGGAGGAGAAACGGGGAGAGGATCTTGTCCATTCTGCACGGGAACGGCCTCGTAACAATGTGCATGATGCGTGGGCACTTCCAACAGAGCCTCCACACACGTTCTGCATGGCGTTTGCTTCCGACGACCTTGCTCCTAGCGAATACCGGATCCTGCACTGGCAGAGGCCCACAAGACCGCGTCTTGGTTAGACGACGTCATGGCGGCGTTGAGAGATGAGTATGCGTTTAGAAATGAAGATGCGGTCAGATGAAGATACAATGAAAGACAAATATGCGCTATGAAACGAGGGACGAATGAGGCACCGACAAGGCTGAAAACAAACGGCTATTCACATGCTGTATGCACTTTCCACGGCGAGACCCCTACGTAACAACCCTTCTCTCATTTTCACGATTCCTCCATTCCTCTTGTTCTCCTCATGTCTTGTTTCATCTTTCTTCTTACTTCTTTTCAATTAATTTCTTTTGATTCCAAAGAACACAGCTGCTGGCGTCTTTTCAGTACCCCCGTGCTTCTGGGTACCCATGTACATGAGTCGTGGGGGTCGCCAGCTGCCCCGTTACAGCGGACAAGGAAGCCTCCTCCGACTCACAATGGATTCAGTGACGAGCTATGCATGTGGCCAGCGATTGCACTTTGTACAGAGCTTGCAAAACAATGCCAAGAGATGAGATACCATGGTCATGGCTGATTTACTACAGAAAAAATGTGTCCGATCGTAAAAGACGGCGGAGGCGGTTCCGATGGGCCTAGGACCAGGTATCCCGCTTGCACTTTTACAGAGATAAGCTCGCTACATTAAAAATTGTGTTTATTCGACAGCTATACGAGACTTTGAAAATGTAAGAAATAATGTTTCTTAAGAATAATCTACACATATTACAAATAGAGAAATGTGTCCAAGTGGCAGTCGAAAATGCCCCTCCACTCGGCCTGGGTAGTGCCATCTGCCCCGCCATTTCATCACCCACCCCCCGCCATGGTTTCAATTGCCGACGCAAACGCTCCCCATACCTTTGGCAATTCACGGCGACACGCTCTCGTTTGCTCTCTGCCAGCTTCACCTTTATATCTCCATCTCACCCCTCCCTCTCTCCCTCCCTCTTCTTCACTCAACACACCACATTTCCTCCCCAACCATACCCCCATTGCCGCCATCATGAAGCTCCTCTACCCCACGTCCATCAAGCTCAACCTCGAGACGGAGCTCAAGGACCAAAAGTTGACCCTTGTCTCCTACGACCCCTCGGTGCTCATCCCCGACGAGCACCTCGACGCCACCATCCTCGTCGCCTGGACCAACACGGCCGCCAACCTCGAGCACGCCGCGCAGCACATGCCCAGCCTGCGCTGGATCCAGTCCCTCGCCGCCGGCCCCAACGACGTCCTCGCCGCCGGCTTTGACCGCGCCCGCGTCACCGTCACCTCGGGCTCCGGCCTGCACAACCGGCCCGTCGCCGAGCACGCCCTCGGACTGCTGCTCAACGCCGCGCGCCGCTTCTACGAGATGCGCGACTACCAGGCCGAGAAGAAGTGGGCGGGCCACCTCCGCGGCGACCCGACCCGGCCCGGCTACATGTTCTCGACGCTGCGCGGCGCCAACGTTCTCATCTGGGGCTACGGCAACATTGCCAAGACGCTCGCGCCGCACCTCCAGGCCCTCGGCGCCACCGTCCGCGGCGTCGCCCGCCACGCCGGCACGCGCGACGGCGTCGAGGTCTTTGCCGAGGACAAGCTGCCGGAGCTGCTGCGCGCCACCGACGCCCTCGTCATGATCCTGCCGGGCTCCGACGCCACGCGCCACGCGCTCAACGCCGAGCGGCTGAGCCACCTGCGCGAGCACGCCTGGGTCGTCAACGTCGGCCGCGGCACCTCGGTCGACGAGGCGGCGCTGGTCGCGGCGCTCGAGAGCCATCAGATTGGCGGCGCGGCGCTCGACGTCTTTGAGGAGGAGCCGCTGCCGGCGTCGAGCAGGCTCTGGGAGGCGCCCAACTTGATCCTGTCGCCGCACGCGGCGGGCAATAGACCGCTGGGCTCCGAGACGCTCATTGCGGAGAACTTGAAGCTCTTCCAGGAGGGCAAGACGCTGACCAACACGATGCCATGACTGGGCAAGGGGCTGAGTAGGCTGTGAGGGTTGCGAGGGAATTCACAGGGTTAGTATCAGGAATGGAAGGCTGTTTTAGGCTCGGCTTTGTTGTAATGTATGAAATGAATCTATGAATCTGAACGACTCAAAATGCAGTGATGACGCGGTGCATGGCCAGACTCACGAACAACACAAATGGTATAGACCACGGGTGGTCCCAAGCTATCAAATCCGAAATAAGTTTTCTACGTCTTCAAGAAAACGCAAATTAGGTTTTGTAATCAAGGCAATGTATCTACCTGGGCAGCTGGGTAACTGCTACTTACACACGGCTGACACTACTTCAACGCTGCGCCGAGAGGGCATAAAGCGGCTGCACAGGCAGCAGAGCTCGAAAGGCAGATGACAAGAAGAATTTCGGTTTGATCCAACCACCAAGCTTGAAAGATTTCTTACGGCTGACCAAGTTTAATGTATTCCCTAATTTTGTTTAGTTTGCATGTTCATGACTAACCACAACATCAATTGCGCTTATTCACCCCATCCCAGTGCGGCCTCGTTGTAACATGTCAACATTGCTCTTCCGCCATTTTCCCGCATCACTTTCGAAAAGGCTACATCTCTGATTGAATGCATCTTTCTCTACGAATCAATGCGAATTTCAGCATCAATGCCGCATTGATTGGGCTTTTACATACTGTCTCTCCTACAACTCCTCCAGCAAAGTGGGGCAGTTAGCCATCCCAGCTCCAGAGCTCGTCCACATCTTTGCCTTCCTCACTCTGTCCATCCACCAATTGCCATCCCCAACATATCCTCCATCCGCCCACTCTGCCCACGATGCGCCTCTTATCCGCGCTCCTCGCCCTCGCCCAGCTCGTCGCCGCCGCCGCCGCCGCGTCGACGACAACCGTGACGCTCTACCTGCCGAGCACGCCCGCGCCCCTGACGCTCTCGCCACGCACGCACGCCACGCTGACGGCGCTGGGCCGGCGCTTCTCGGCGCCCGTGTCCGACGCGCACACGTTTGTCCTTCGCAACGTCACCGCGGGCTCGTACCTCGTCGACATTCACTGCCCGAGCGACGGCTTCGCGCCGCTGCGCATCGACGTTGGCGGCGAGGGCGAGGACGAGCCGACGGTGCAGGCGTGGGAGACGTTTCGCGGCAACGACTGGGCGAACAAAGGCGAGGCGCTGGCGCTGCGCAGGGGCAGCGACGGCTCGGCGGGCTTTGAGGTGCGCTCGCTGGGGCGCAAGGGATATTTCATGGAGCGTCCCAAGTGTACGTCTTTTTCCATTCATCTCCAAAACGGGAGCTTTCGAAGCAAACATGGGGGGTTTTTTTTTGCTAAAAGTTGCCGATAATAGTCTCCATCATGAGCATCTTGATGAATCCCATGATTCTGATGGGTCTGGTGTCCATGGTCATCTTCATCGGCCTGCCCAAGCTTGTCGAGAACAGTACGTCCAACCCCAGATGGCGTCTTGAAGATGGATGAACTTGCCAACTGACAAAAACACAACTGTAGTGGACCCGGAAACACGCGCCGAGTGGGAGGCCTCGCAAAAGGAAAACCCCATGAACTCGATCCTCGGCGGCGCGGGCGGCGGCCAGCAGCAGGCCAACCCGCTGGGCAACTTTGACATGGCTGCGTACCTGGCTGGCTCGAACAAAAAGGAGAGCGGCGGAAGTGGCTCGGCGACGGCAGCGTCGACGGGTGCAGAGAGCAAAGCCAAGAACCAGGGCGTGCGGCGATAGATGAAGCAAGGTTGTAAAGCGGCATAGAGATGTGTTGGTGTTGTGTGTTGGTAGAAGGTGTTCTATGTGCTTAGATGTTCATTGCATGGATAGATGGCAGGTCTAATAACATGCCAAGTTGACGCAATCCCTCGTGGTCTATGAATGGTCTTCTTTCAAAAGCGTCGTGTTGAGTAATATCAGACGTGTAGAAATGTGTAAACAGCGAATAATTGCAATACAGGCGCGTCTCGTCACATGAAATGCCAGATGCCAAAAAAATGATTCCCATGTCCTTTTCCGCCCACCAACTCATTGCATCATTCCCCTTTGTATAAATATCAAGACTCCCATCTACCATTTCCTTCATTTCTGTGCAACGACACCCAGCTTAAAAGTCGCCGCCGTCGTCGTAGTCGCCGTCATCACGGCCATCCTCTGTTTTCACCGTTAGCTTCTTATTACACATTGCACTTGTGAGTATGGACAAAAACAATCACATACCGTAGCCTTCCCTATACTCCTCCTGGTCGTGGTGCTCGAGCGCCTCGCCGATGAGCACGCCGCCCAGCAGACCGGCGCCCGCACCCATGGCCATGCCGCCCATGCCGCCCATCATGCCGCCGCCCTGTCGTCGCGGGGGCTCCTGGTAGCGACCGCCACCACCGTAGCCGCCGCCGCCGTAGCCGCCACCGTAGCCGGGACCGGGGCCGTAGCCAGGACCGCCCTGGGGGTAGCCACCGCCGTAGCCACCTTGCTGGGGGTAGCCACCCTGTTGAGGATAACCACCCTGCTGAGGATAGCCGCCTTGCTGGGGGTAGCCACCCTGTTGAGGATAACCACCCTGTTGGGGGTATCCGCCGCCGTACTGGCCGCCTTGCTGGGGATAGCCGCCGCCGTACTGGCCGCCCTGCTGAGGGTAACCGCCGCCATATTGCCCGCCTTGCTGGCCGTAGTCACCGCTGCTGCCGCCGTACGCACCGGGCGGGTTGCTGTTGTTGTTATTGTTATTATTGTTCTTGCGACCCATCAGCTTGCCCAGCAGGCCACGCTCGCCGGAAGCACCCTCGCGGGGCGGCAGCTCCGAGGGAAAGGCGCCGCCGGGGGCAGCAGCAGCACCGCCACCACCGGGACGGCCGTTGCGGGCATCCTCCTCGGCCTGCAAGCGGCGGGCAAGGGCCTCGTCAGACTCGTGGTCGTTGCTGGAGCCGCCGTAGGGCGCTGGCGGATTGCTGCGGTTGCTGTCGTCGCGCTTGGCGTCGTAGTTGTGCTTGGTGTCCTGCGGGCCGCTGCTGCTGTTGCTGGCGTCGTAGGGAGGAGGGCCGTCGTCGTGGCCGCCGGGGCCGCCGGCGGGGGCTGTTGGGCGCTCCCACTGGGATTGTTTTGTGCCGAGGTTGACATAGAACCTGATTTGCAATGATTAGCTTGGTTGAATAATTTTTTTTCGCATTTTTCGACTTTTTTGACTCGTATGCTTCGCAGGGAGATTGTGTGGCACATTGGCGCAGGTGTGCTTACCATTCCTTGTACTCGGCGTTCCAGCGAGCGGCCCAGCCAGGTGGCACGTCGGGCGCCTTGGGTGGCGGAGGGCCAGACGGAGCAGCGAAATCAGACATTTTTAAACCTTTTTCACAGCTGGGGTAAATATAATCTTCTGCTCGTTGCTGCAAAATGGCAAGAGTCAAGAGATGCAGGAGGGCAGATGCCAAGAAGACAACCCTGCACGCAATCAATCCCCTCTTCGGCGTTGGGGGAGAGCTGGCAATGTGGGGTAAGGATTGCCGAGCAGCAAACAGAGATGATGGCACAATAAGAAAAAGGTTGTCTGGTGTGTGTATTCTTTGAGGATGGGGATGTGAGGCAGCGGATGATATATCGTTGACTGGGGATGAAATTTATTCTTGCGGTCCGTCGGGATTACTGATATATGGGATGTGGCACGTCATGAAACACGCATACGCATGACAGCGTCACCAAGACCCCGCCGCCGCCCGGGAGGGAACCTGTAACTTAAGCAGTTCAGCAGCGCCGCTGGACCAGGGCACAGCCAGGACTAGAGCCAGCTCGATCCGCCTAGCCCAGGTAGGAAAGCATTACGCCAGCCAGCCAGGGTTCAAGTTGCATCCAACACGGCCGGATTTCAGCAGGCTGCTGCATCTCCTGTCTCGTCGGCCCCGAGGTGAGTTGGTGAAAGCCATTTGCACAGCCTCACAGCCTCGTAGTGTGGCTTGGATCCGGATCCCGCGCTCCTGACAAGCGGCACAATGACAATTTCCGTTGCATTCTCTGTTGGGCTTAAAATGCTGCCAGGGCTCGATTGATGGCTGTCACGCGGTGGCTATGTAATGTATTGTCATGACGTTGCGTTCGTAGACTACAGGCCATAGGCAGCAACACAGTTTCAGTCCCGACGTGCAACGCGCCCCAATATAGCTATTTAGGTGACGTACCAAAAGTGCGGATTTGGCGGTATTTTAACACATTCAAGTTGGACGTAACTGAAGCACAACGGAAAAAAAGGCTGTGAGTTCTGACGAGCAAATCGATAGCGGTTGGACGAAAATCGTGCAGCCAAATGCCAATACGGACGCCCATCATACCGTTTGACGATCCGCAACGTCGCCAACTTTGACTCGGGCCTTTCAACAATTGCAATTCTTCGTGCGAACCATCTGTCAAAGTCGCCACTTGTCTACTCGATTTGTCCTGCTTCTCTCCAACGACTAGCCGCAACACTTGGTTTGACAATGGAAGCGCTCACTGTGGCCGTTTCCTCCCTCACACCACCGATACTACGGCAGAGGCGCGTTTCCCCGCATCATGCACCGCAGCAACCCTGACAAACCTTGTCGTGTTGTAAATCACCACCTCGGTCTCAAACCCGACCTTGTTCACCGTATGCGTATACACGACACCCTCAGCAGTCGTGCCTTGAAAGACATCCCATCCGCGCACCTGCGTCGCGCCGTTCCAGCTCGCATACGCATGGCCCTGCTCGGCAAAGACGACCGGGTCCGCCGCCGGAACAGCCTCCCACTCGAGACGGTACGCCCGGTAGGACGACTGCTGCTGGCCGTCCGCGTCCCCGAATTGGACCGACAGGCGCACGTCGCCCTCGGGCCCGTACTCCTTGACAATGGGGATCTGCCCATAGCCCTGCAGGGCGTTGCCGTTGGGCAGCATGCTGAGAGCGCCCTGGCTGTCGACAAAGAGAGGCTGCTCTGCGTCTTTGTACTCTCTGAGCAGAGTGGCCGACTTGCTCGTGAGGTCGAGCGAGAAGAGCAAGCCGAGAGTTTGGTTGACGCCGGACAAGGGCGGCTCGGCGTTTGCATTGTCAAAGAGGCTTAGCACGATGTTTGTAGAGCTGCCATTGAGGATGCGTGCGTGATGTTGCCAGGCCTTGCATAAATTAGCGTCAGGGTACGCCATCGGTTGATGCAATATATTGTGAAAAGTGAACGTACAAAATGCGTTCCCGGTGGAAGTGTGAAATCGCCACCAGTTGAGCCCTAATTGTGGTACTTGTGACTTAGTCGTGAGTCTGCTGTGCTTCAGAAACGCAGTTTCATACCTCGAATCGCCATTGTATAGCGCCTTTGGAGTCGACAAAATATGTAGTCCATGTATGTCTGCTGTTGAACAAATATCCACCTTTAAACGCCTGGGCAGAATTGAGATGGAACACATCATACGGGTTGGATTGAGTTCCCGAGTCGTCAAGTGCTTGTTTTGAGTCGGTGAGAGGGATTCCGCTTTCAAGTGCGCTCCATGTAAACAGGATTTCCTGTGTCTCAATATCAATCTCGAAAACCAGACAGTCATAAATCCAACCTTGCGCTGGCCCATTGATGTCTGTCAAGTCAGCCTGCGTCAGATTATACGCAGTCACGAGGACCGAACCGCGCTCCGTCACGTAGGACTCGTGAAGATCCGCCTGGCATTTGGCCTTTGTAGCTTCATCCGCTGAGAGGGAGAGATCTGGGCAAATGCTATGCTTGACAGCATAGCCAGAGTCCAATATTTGAACCTGGCCGAACCCGTGACCTTGCGCTTGCGGGTTTGGCGAGCCGACCCCCTCCCAGTACGTCAAGACTGGCTTGGAGTCTAGAGTCTGCACATTAAAATTGCTGAAAGTGCCGGTCGGACTGGCCCAGATCAGCTCGCCTTCATCAGTTATGATGATGGAGGCTGGATAAGGGGCGGCCGCTGGAGTGAGAAAGAGATGGCCCGGTGCGAGAGCTTTTCCCGACTTGGTAATATTAAACTCCGGAATGATAAACGGCTCGGACTTGAAGGATTGGCTGGGCCAGGCTGTAGTGCCTGCCCACCATAGAGGGCATGCAAAGATGGCGAGGGGGAACATGAGTGCAGTTGAGATACACAGGGTTTGTAACGTAACTGGTTGTCAATAGAGATCAATAGAAAGAATTCCAAAGAAGTCGCAGATGAAGAAGGTCACTAGCGGTAGTATGTCTTGATTTTCACTAAAGACTGAAGAGAGAATGCCCTGTGGTACGGCTTCACGCCAGGCCACATATTCTTATAGCTACTGTCCCCGGCGCGGGCCGCGACACGAGTACCGGCGAGTCCATCACAGTGCAAAAGGGAGAAAGCGCAGAAGCTGCGACGTCAGTGGCCCAGGCCCAGATGATTGGCAGCGGTCAAAGGCCTGTGTCTGGCAGAGCCATCGCAATGCAGGGGAGACAAGCACGCCATGTGAGAGTCAGGATTCGCAACGCTCTAGCCCACGTGCGTCTAAAGGCTTCGTAGAAGATCTGTAGTCGTTTGCGGGGAGGCTTGCACGGGCATAGATAGTGTGTGCGTTGATCAACAACCGATGTTTCATCGCCAAAGATGCGCGCGAGAGACTTCTAAGAGATGCAGTAAAAGTTTATGCCGGCAAGCATGCCGCATGAGCTTGGAGATGGCGCCAGTCAGGGCAGTCTCGCTGTTAGCTCTGCCTCTGCCTCTGCCGTGCCGGCTCTGCCGCGGCCGTGTTGGTCTCTGCTGGGTCGCCGTTGCTGATTGCTTGGTTAAGGCGACAATCGGCTGTCGCGTTGCCGAAAGATTGCTAGTACCGGTAATAACTGAAGCTGCTGACGTATTCCACGAGGCAAACCATGTTTTGCGGCTCTCGCCCGCGTTGGCGGGTATTAGGCCAACATCTCCCCGACAGTTGCGTTGCCGACCTGCGAATCCGGCCGCGGCGTGTCTACGGCCGGCAGATTGTACATGTACGGCAGCCGGTGGGCAAGCGTCCGAGCAATCTGCAAGTGCAACCATGCGTAATGTAGCTCTGCCCACTTGCCGAACTTCCTGAGGTGGAGGAGGGACGAGGCGACGATCGCGGGGCGCGTACCAACGCTAATCCCGCTTATAAAGCGCTACAGAACTCTGGGGAGCAGAACAACTGTTACAGGACAACAACGTAGATCTGATAACAGCACACTCTTACTCGACTGTGGCCGGCGCGCGACCGATCCGGGTCGCTATGCCTGGAGGCCCAGCAAGCGTCTTTGAGGGGGCGACCCTGTAGATTCTGTTCAGTGCAACAGGAAACAATCGCAAGAGAACTGCATGTATTCATCCTCATCGACCAAGTGGGCGAGGCACTGCAATACCAAATACACAAAGTCGACTGGACAATCTCGTCGCGCAGACCCGCGACAGGTCTATCCTCGCACCAAATCAACCGTGGCACAGTGAAACGATCCACCAATGCTATTGACATGTCGAAATGGCAGCATAATCGCAGTAATGTTAAACTTCTTCTTGAGCCAAGCCGCAAAAGCTTCCGCCTTGGCCTCTACAAAAATATGCTTCTCATCCAGGCTCAGCCCGTTGAGCACCAGCCAGCGCGACGCCATGTACTGGTCCGGACCGTCGTCAGGGTGCGCAGGATCCAGCGGCGGGAGGTGGTACGGGTGCAGCTCCCACCCCTCCAGCGCCTTGAGGGCACGCAGCTGGTCCTCGCGTATGTACTGTGGGTTGTACACGAGCAGGCCCTTGCGGAGCGGCAGGATGGTCGTGTCGATATGCAGCACCGTCGAGTAGTTGGGCTCGATGAGCTCCAGCGTGTACCCTTTGGGCAAAACCGCCCGTAAGTAGTCGACGCCCTTTTGGTTGGTGACGTGGCTTAGCTGGCCAATAAGGTATTTACCCAAACGCATAAAGTCCGCCGCGTCAAACGCTGGGCGGCTGTTGTTGATGGCCCAGTCGGTCTCTGGGTTAAAGGTCTCCTCCGTCAGGCCATCATAGATGGTATCGCGTCCGTGGAGCTTGGGCTGGCGAAACACGCGCCAGCCGGCCTCCTCTGGGTGTGATAGGTGGCTGAGGATGGTGCTGTAGGCAAGCTCAATCTCGCGCTGCCGGCTTCTCCAGGCGGGGATCGACTCGATGAGCGTGTTGCCTACTGTCAAAAGTCGATCCCGGGGCATCGCCCCCGTGTACCCGTCGTGCTTGAGCCAGTCCACCTCGTCGGGCCGGTAGACGGTCACGCCGTGCTGGCGCAGCACGTCGGCAAAGTTATCAAGCTCCTCCTGCGCCTTCTCGACGACCTCGCGGGGCACTGGGCTGTGTGGCCGGAATTTGTGCAGGAATTGCGGAGGGATAAAGGCGCGCATCAGGTGCTGTGGCTCGCTGGGGAAGCACGAGTGCTCGGCCCGACCGACGATGACGGCCTTGAGCGGCGACCACTCATCTTTGGCGTTGATGAGTTGCTCCGTGGCGATGAGTCCTGGGACAGGGCTGGCGGCAGCGGCAGGGATTCTCATCATGACCGAGCGACTAGTAAGTGATTGCTGCTTCAATGATATGTTGAAGACGTGGATGCAAGAAGGCGAGCGGTAGAGAGACACGAGTGCCAGTTATAAGCTGCAACGGCGGCGGATGGCCTGCATCATGCATGGTGCAGTACGGGATACGCTACACGGCTATTGTGTTCCCCAAGCAATAGTTTTAGAGTGTCTCGAAACAAAGGAAGCTGAGTCGTAAAGTACGAGGGGCGCATGTGGATTTGATGCGGACTGTGGGCGGGGGTGCTGAGACATTTGTTTTAATCAGCACGTTGATGTTTTTCTCGTTGCTCACAATGGCAACGCCCGCGACAAGCAAGTCCCCGTCGTGCGCAGGATGCCACGGGCTGGTGCCGAGTGAAGAACTCTCTGGGTCGAGACTGGTTGTGTAACAGCCCAACACGCAGCCGAGGCAAGACGTAGTAGGTACATGGTTGGTGTTTTGCGGGAAAAGGATCAGCCACCATCGTAAAGACTCTATTGACATGTCCGACAACACCAGCGCTCTAATTCATGTCAGTCATTTTGCACCATGTAGTGGCTGTACAGCCGGAGACCGGATAGCGGGCCCGAAAGCGACGCAACACCCCTGCTCTTGAATCCACTGCTCCGTTATGAGCCTATGATAAGTGAGTAATTTTATATCATTGCGTTGCAATGTTTAGCCCCCTGGTGAGCAGCAATACCCAGGGGAGCGATAAAGAGGGCCGCGGGGCGGCGTATTGAGTACCTAGGTTGCCCAAAGCCACCTTGAAGGTCGAGAGTGATGGGAATTGAGCAGATCTACGCCTCCCAAGACACATGGCATTGGCAGATGGCTAGACTCCTCGAGTTTCAATTTCACAAATTTCGCGGTGGAATTCAATAGTGCAAGTATAGGCAGACGTTGGATTGAGGCACATGACAGATTGACAGCCTATCCGGTGTCTCGTGGGCAACACCCCACTGCTGGACTATAACACAATTGATGTAATAAATGGTTAAAAGAAAGTCACTTTATGCAGCTTCTATTTACCTGTAGCTGGCCTTGCCTTGATTCTATCCAATCATTCAAGTTCAAGTCCGAATATGGCACGTCACGATACATGGTGGGAAATATTTTTGAGAAGAATGATTTACAACTGCAGGCCGATTCAACAGCAGTCCGGCGACAACTCGACAATCAGGACCACGTGTTGTACAGAAGCTTGCCCAATTCCACACTCTCCGTCCTAAAAAAGAGGCGAGCATCGCACAGGTCCCAGCATCTGCTACTAGCACTGGTCGATTCTCACAGCCCGTACCGGCTCCGGAAAACATTCTACGAGCCACAGGATCCAGATGGGATATTGTAATAGCAGCTGCCTACCCTTGTATTTTGGCCTTGTCATGGACACTGTGCTTCCCCGAGGTAACCAAGAACGACGCGACCGGTCCGTTCTGGAAAAAGACAACGACAGCAGGACGGTCGCCGTAATTGCATCACTACAGTGCTAACCTCGGCCAGTCTTCGGGACGACGATGCATTATCCATATTGGACTGCCTAATCTTGCAGTTTACCGGTTCCTTCACCCACCAAAGAGGCGGGCCGAGCCTAGCGTCGCGCTGCTGCGGCGGTCGAGAATGAGAAGGAGCTTTACTATCATGCAAGGTTGGATCTAAGCTTTCGCTGTAGCGTCTAATATACAAAAGAGACCAAGGGCTAGTATGCTCATAGAGCAATCAGTAAGTTGGTCGAGTAGTTGGCACACCAGCTAATCGGTGGTAATATAGGCATCACGAGCGATACGGCCGCCGTCAACGTGCGTCAAGATTATGCTGGTAAAGTGCCCCGTTATATGCCATCCTCCAGATGGCAGGGCTAGCGGTACCGACTCGCCGACCCAGTCACCCACACCTGCGGCCATTTCTGACGTTTTTGCCTGTGTTGTGAGTCGCCATGTTTCTGCAAGATGAAATGGTAGAGCGATTTGTACTCTTTATCTTTTGTAGTGGACCAACATGCGCAGCATGAACAACATAATTGGTCAGTACAAAGGTAATGGGAGCGTGAAACCGAGACAGGCTGCAGCCGGCCAACCCCGAACCAGGTCACGCCCAAGGTCCTACCGGGCCCTCTGATCAATCGGCGCGCCCGCGACTAATTTATCAAATGAAAATTTGCGTGCAGCGCCAAACCCCATGCTCAGGGTTTGCGCGATGAGGAAAGCGTTCAAGGTGGTGACTGGCGCAGCCGAGGCGGATTTGCAGCCGTCCAACATGCACGGAGAAGACATGGCCATCGCTGTTGTGTATAATAATGCCCAGACTTGGATTTTGAGAGATCTGGGTCGTAAGAAAGAGATATCAAGGACGAGTGGTTCCTTCAGAGTTGATGAGAATAGAGGAAGCAAAATCATTTGGTCCAAGGTGGGTTTTGTAGCCTATTTGTGTAGATGGCTTCCAATCGTGACCTAACTTGCTACATGACAATTTACCCGCATGCATCTTGACATGTGCTGTGGCACCCGCCAAGACGCCTGATGGCAGAGCAGAGGCGAGCCAGCAGTATGAGCTGTTTCTGCCTCTGGATTTAAATCAATTTATTCTGGAATTTAATAGCTTGTGTAAACAGGGTAGGAAAGGAGCCGGCGGTGGCCGCCAACACAGAGTCAATGTCACAACCGCAGCGCAATACTCTTCACCTTTCTACCATGAAGAAAGGGCGTACTTGCTTGAGACTCGTACTATCATGCAGCCAATCACTTTGAGATGACTAGTCATGGTCATGATGCTCGATTTTATTTTGCTAGATTTCGTCGCCCTCACTGGCAAATTGACCGCCATTCGGCGCTGTCTACCATGTCATGCATTCCG
Organism: Akanthomyces dipterigenus; assembly: GCA_030783385.1. Lineage (NCBI taxonomy): Eukaryota > Fungi > Ascomycota > Sordariomycetes > Hypocreales > Cordycipitaceae > Akanthomyces > Akanthomyces dipterigenus. Next base: position 20,124 of record JARJRE010000338.1, on the reverse strand, counting down.
CATCTAGCGGCGGGCTGGCAAAACCAGGAAAGTCCAGGCAGCGATCAGCAGATGCACAGAAGATCTTGAGAGATGCGGCCAGAGCCTAGGCGGCGTGCGCGTGGAATAGAGGTTGGGCGGCATTCCAATGCGGCTGCCGTCTCCACGTCGGAATGCGCAGATCCAACCACGATCATCATGGCGGCTAGCAGACTTGGCACATTAAAGTCTTCTCAAATATCTGAGTGGCAGGAGCATGCCCAGTCTTTCAGATCACGGAATGACGTAGCAGGCGTCTGCTGTGAGGAACTGTTACGAATGTATCCATACATAAAAGCTGGCGCACTCTCCTAGCTGTGTAAACCGTTGGAAGATTACTGCATTGTGGAAATTCTCAGCGACCGCAGCCCAACTCAATTAGTACAGCAAACTCCCCCAAGAAAGGCCATCAAATTTTTTCAAGATGAAATTTTCTGCCATCATCGCCGTCTTGACAGCCGCTGCCTATGCGGCTCCCGATGCCTCACCTACCGAGGCGCCCGAACTGGCCGCCGTATGTTTCCACCCGGTGTAACTTCTTCTCACACTGACAATGACGACTACAGATTGCGGCCTGCGCCGCGCCCTGCAAGACGGAGACTGAACTCGTGGGCGCCGCCAACTGCCTTGTGGCCAAGTGCTCCGGCGTACTTCAGGCCATATCCGCCACGGGCCTGCCTGGCGCTGCATCCACGAGCGCCGCCGCCATGTAGGGTTATGAGGATTACGACTGGGCAGTATTGGATCTGTGCCTTGCAAGGCGTTGCCAAGATGGCGCTTTGATAAAAAAGCCAAAGGTCTGCCGCGGGGATAGGCTGGACCAAACCAGCGGTAAACCACACTAATGAATTGCGGTATACTTGTCTAATCAGAGTAGTGGTGTACAGTCTTATGATCTGCATTGATTGCTATGCGATTGAGTGTTGCCCCAAACTCAAACCCGGCTTAGTGAGAATTCTTACCTGCTATAGATTGGACCATGTGCAAAGTCTCACACTCGCTTTTAGCTTTAATTACTCCGTACAAGTGAGAACTTTGCTATTCCATGTTCCGAGGAGGTGGTCTGGATTGGCAGAGGCCTCCTCGTAGGCTACAGTGGTCTTCTCGTGCTAGCCGTTGTTATTAGAGATGAAACTAGTTTTTGCTTCGTCCAACATGTCTTTCGATATTCCTTTTCTTGGTGGGTGGGCCTTGTTAATAACTATAACAATTGATTTTCCCGACGCTCAATTACGCAGCTTCAAATTACACTCGTCAAGCAGTCTCAAAAACATGGTATAGCGAGCCGTTCCCCAATAGGCGCTGCCAAGTTGCTCGACGAGCCGCGCTAGACGCAGAGGGGGAAAAGTGATGATGCTATGTACGCGAGGCGGCGCTCAGAAAAGTACGACGACTGTGAATCTTGGAGAATGGACTGTTAGCTTGCGCGCGAGGAATTTGTCTCTGCTCGGCAACTGAGCGTGGACGATCCTCCTGGTCACCTCGAGCCACCATTCCATGCAGCGTTCTGTTTCACTGGTAGTTGGCATTACAATTTACCACGAGCAAGTGCGACATCTGCATGCCACACCATGCAAGTATGTAAAGAGTTTCGCATAAATTGCTTAAATCTTCTCTAGCGCTGGACCGCATTGCTCTCTTCGTAGTATTGCGCGCCTGCTTCAATTCTTTAAAAACCAACTTCTCCCGCCTCGCCTGACCCTGTCAGTCATCAACACAACCGCAAGCATCCACACCCTGACAGACTCTTCATCTAGAAAAAAAAAAAAAAAAAAAGCTCGCAGATTCTCTTCATCTCCACCATGAAGTTCTTTGCCAACACTTGCTGCATCGTGGCCTTGGTTGCCAGCACGGCCGGTGCCGCCCCGACAGCGGCGGCGGACTCCAACGCATCAGACATTGAGACCTTCTATCGGGCCGTCATTCCCGCCTACGGCCGCGACGCCGCGCCAGGGCTCGGCCAGATTCTCACCTCCATCACCAAGGCCCTCCCGCCGCCGCTCGCGAATGCGGTTCAAAACGGCATAGCCGAAATCTTCAAGGGGGGAGATTTCGTCTTGAACACGCCCGTCGACGCTGTCGAGGGCAGCATCAAAGCCGGTCCCAAGGCGGCCGCGGAGGGGACTGCTGGGAACATCGCAAAGACGGCCGAAAGCCTGCCCAAGGACGCTGGGAATATCCTTGGCGTCGGCAAGGACCTCACAGGGCCCAAGGCGTGAGCGTGGGGTTCTCGGGCAACGATGGGCCGCGGTCAGTGATGATTGCAGACTGTCTTGACCATGTATATTGTCGGTGGCGCTTCTTCATCGCAAAACCGTTGCTAGTTGTTTGTCAGAGAGTCTTGATTTAGGACAAAGTTATGTGCTGCCCACAAGAGACGAATTTTCCTCCCAGCCGAGCATTTTGCAGGCCAACACTTGAGAAATAGACTTGAGAGTTCAATTTCAGCCATCATGATATCGGGATATCGTAAAGTGTATTCGAATTACGTATTGCAGAAATATAGTAGGAATATCTATTTCACTATTTCCGAACATCTCGCGTAGCAAATGTCGTTTTGCACAAGGCGGCGTTGTCTTCGGAAAGGAGGTGCAGATTCGGTGTGCCACAGTTGAGGTATCCTGGCGGACGCTACACTACATGGAAAAGTCGGCTCATATGCTTCTAATATGTCGCCCAAAGACTAGTCGGGACAGAAAGCTTGACTTTGGGTCTCAGTCAGAGATGGCATAATGTGCGCGGATACAAAGAGACACGTGCATCCAGCTCTATTCCAGATGACTCTCCCACTTGATCAAAGTTCATCCTCAGGGTCGAATACATAGTGGAACCATAAAGTTTGTCACTGCAATGACAGCATATACATTCCGAGGCAACAAGCTCGATATGGCTAATTTACAGGTGGCAGCCTGAGAGATTCCACAGCATGAGTGTCAAAACATACATTAAAACATACATCGCGCATGCAACCTGATTGGTGGGATGATCTCGAGCCGAGTCCAGTCTGCATCGCAACCAACGTCCTACTATCGAGCGCCTTGTGTACCGCCGCTCGTATTCGCAACCATTACCGCAACAGCGGCAGCCACGCCCCAAGAGAGTTCATAGCCTCTGCCTCCAGCGCCATATGCATGAAAGACTGTCCTACCCCGTCCAACTTGATCCCTCTCGAGACGCATCCCACCTTTTCTTGTCGGTCTCCGCCCGACAATGTCCCTCAAAGGCACGAAATGCCCGCCGTTGCTCAAGATTTGCGGGTGAGTTTCCTCTAATCTTTTGAGCAATTCGAGTCTCAAACCAGGAGTTGGCTCCGGAGACCAGTTGTTGGGCTCCCGAGTCCCGCCGATGATAGTTCCGCCGTCAAAGTTGCGCGGGATGCAAAAGGCGGTAAAGCCATCGGCGTAGTGCCTGGAGATGCTGACGTCGCAGGGATTGGCAACGACACATGTTTGTCCTGTTATTATACCCCCTTTTAGTGTCTGAATAATGGCGAAACCATCTGCCGGAGACTCGTACCTCTGGTAATGAATACCTTGTCATCATTGAAGCCAAATCCGGAAGCATTGACGACGGATCGGACAGCGCGGTTGGGGGAGACGGCAAAGGCTTCCGCGGGGCTTCTCAGCTCTCTCTTCTGCATCTTGCCGCCTTGGTTGACAAACTTTCTGAGAAGGAAACAGCAGTACACCATTGGGTTGAGGCACCATGTTCGAAAACTGTACCCAAAAGTCACGCCTTTGGGAAGGGCATCGCGCTGCAGCAGGCAAAAGTCCTCTATACCCAGCCGCGAAGCCTGTTCAGCATTTAAAGCCTTGATATGCTCGGGCGGGTCGTCAAAATATTCGAAACCTCGTGTCATGGTCAGTCCTGCCTCGGGGTGCCTGGCCTGAATCTCGGCCATGCGGGCAAACGTTTCCAGAGCAAAGCGATGATCACGCCAGTCCTCGGGTGTCGCTTCTCTTGCAGGCAGATCCCGGCCCCAGCCGTTGTGCGCGCCCGCCCACGGGGAGGCAAAGTTGATGTGCGCTTGAGGATCCAGCGTTTCAAAAGGGCCGGGAAAGTCTTTGGCGAGGATGAGAACCTGGAAACCGAGCGTCTGCAGACGCAGGGCTATTGTGAGCCCGATGACGCCAGCTCTAACCCATCAGGTCAGCATGGAGACGTTTGAGCACTTTTTATCGAGTTACTGACCCAATTACGATGACGTGTTCCTCCGCCGCCATCTTGGATCTCATGTTGATTGGAGAGAAGGGGCGCAGATGTGGTAGGACAGCACAGGTGCTAAATTCGTCGACGTTTATGGTGAATATCGTCAAAGGATGAATAATGACGTAATTGCAAGTGTGTATGAATAGAGTATGTGTCGTATTTGACGCTCGAATGAAGACTGGCAAGGGCGAAAGGTGCTCGTCGGGTACTAGAGCTGTTTCATCCTATCGCCCAACAGCACAAGTATCATTGGCTGCGGGCCTTGGAATTTACTGCGGAATTACCTGCGACCTATCGTAGGATGACTACCAAACTACCTACGGGATGGCAGAAAAAGCCGGCGGTTGCACGTCCACCCATAAGTACCTACACATCCTCAAAGAAGTTACAGCTATTGTAATACAGTTAGAAGCCCAAAATCTAGAGATCGATAGCCTAACGTAGTGGCCTAATACTATTCTTGTATTTTTTTTTCTCCATTTTCTTTCAGCAAAGCTAACACCATAACTATTCAGTGTGTTTAGAAACTATTCGTAGTATAAGGGGCCGACCGCTGGCTTTTCTCCCACCCGCGTGACAACCTACTTAAACTACCCGGGTGAAACTATTACTAGCGCATGCTGATGCGCGGGGTGGTTATAGCACGCCCTGGACGACGTTATAAAATAATGCTGCTCGGTAGCTGGTGTGATACTCATTTACAGTGTTGCTGGCTAACGAAGCACATGGAAGAACAATGCGCAAGGAAAAGACAGAAGAAAAAGGTACGGCATCATTTTTCAGAGTAGATGTCTTATCTTGCAAGATATGGGCGCCGTTACGTATAAACGCCATAGCTGCCGCACGGTTGTCCGTTATATACGGTACACTACCGAAAGCACCGATTGTTAAGCAACACATGGTTACCGAGGTTGCTACAACACAGCAGCAACTGATTACACACATCACTGAACAGATGCTCTACACTTCAAGTCCAACCACGCTCTCTCTTTACTTGTCAGTGGTGGGTCAGCGCCATGATGGCTGATGCCAAGCAGCCTAATGTATCGCAATTCGATGCGTGAATTTCATGCACCGCCGTCTTGCAAGAAATTCACAAATCTCACCTTGATCCATTTCAACGCTGAACGTCCATATTATACAGAGAGTACCGTGATCAATTTGACTAGCTCCCCCGTCTCTCGTAGTTTCGGCAGGCTCATCCATCCGCAGCCACATCCTCACCACAATGACCACCGTCAAAGTACACGTCGTCTCCAAAGTCGACAACGCCAAGCACGCGACCTGCACAATCGAACAGCATCTCGCGCCCCTTCCTGCCTCGTCCGTCCGCGTCCGCTCGCGCCTCATCTCTCTCACGTCCAACAATCTCACCTACGCGCGCGGCGGAGGCCCGCCGCTGCACTGGTGGGATGCCTACCCGGTACCCGACGCCTGCCCGGCGCCGTACAGCAACCGCGACGAATGGGGCATCGTGCCGGCCTGGGGCTACGCCGAGGTGCTGGAAAGCACAATCGACCGAGTTTCACCGGGATCCCTGCTATGGGGCTTCTGGCCTGCATCCGGCCATGCCGTGCCGCTGCAGCTCGAGGCGGAAGAGCTGGCCGGCCACTGGACGGAGACGAGCGCGCACCGCGGCCAGCTCATGACCGTGTACAATCACTACCAGCAGGCCAAGGATGCAGACGTCCAGGCCCGGCAGCTCCATTCCCTCTTCTTCCCGCTCTGGTCCGGCCCGAACCTGCTCAATCTCGGCACCTTTTCTCCGCAGCGCATGCACCCCCTGGGCTTTGACCTCCCCTGGTCCGCCGAGGACGCCGACCTCGCTTCCGCCGTGGTGGTGAGTCTCTCGGCGTCCAGCAAGACCGGCCGCAGCCTGTCCTGGGAGCTTGCGCGCAACCGCGACACTGCCGCCCACGGACCCCTCGCTCTCCTGCAGCTGACGTCGGCGCCGGAGACGCTGCCGGTATTCAACACGCCGCTGCCTGTCCGGTCCGCCTCGTACGCCGACGTTGCCACCGCCGCTGCCTGGGTCGCGGAGCACGCGCCCTCGCGCATCGTGGTGGTCGACTTTGGCGCCTCGGACGACACGCTGCAGGCGCTCTTGGCCGCCGTGGCGAGCAGCAGCGGAGCCGGCGGCGGCGCGTCGTCGGTGACGGTCGTCGCCGTCGGTCAGGAGAACAAGGTCTACGCGCCCGAGGCGCTGCAGGCGAGGCAGAATTCCAGCACGGCCAAGGTGCAGCTCAACACGAGCGGGCTGCGCGACCGCACCATTGCAGCGATTGGCGCGGAGCGGTATTATCGCGAGACGGATGAGACGTGGGCGCGATGTGTCCGAGATGGCACGTTTGACAAAATTTCTGTCTATACTCTGAGAGGTGTCGCAGGACGGCAGGGCATCGACGGCGCGTGGAGCGACCTGTGCAGCCGCAAAGTGCCGCCCAGCCGAGGCTTGGTGATTGACTTGTCGGAGGAGTAGTTGTTCTATATCGCGCACGTTTAACCTCGGCGGCAACGTGTAAAGACCCGACGGCGTAGTCACAATTTGACCGTACAGCAGCTTGCTTATTAACATTACATTACATTATAGCTTCATCCTTGCTACATGTCCTCGCTCTTCCCTGCACCGTGACTTCCTCCTCGCCTTCTCGCGACGACTGCACATTGCCCATACCAGTCCACACCCCCGTCGACTTGTCAACAGCGGCAGCCATGTCGACCGGCTCATAAAACTGCAGCGCGGCGTAGAAATGCGAAACAAGCGCCCGGACCGCAACCCTGAACGAGCCCGCGTAGCCCAAGTCCTTGCTGGTCGCGAGCCTGACATCCACAGCCTTGACAAACGGCAGCGCGCAATCCCCCTGCATCGACCGCAGACACTCCTCATCCACCATGATGCACATGGGCGTCCGCAGTCCCGGGTCCATGATGGTTTATCCAGCTTCAGACCTGGGGCAGGTGGTGTTGGAGCGTTCAGGATCTGCTGCAGAAAGTGGCTGCATCTCCTTGGCGGTTGTAGTAGCCGCGTAATACGACCCTTGCGGGGGGGGGGGGGATTAGCAGCAATGGTTGGCAATCATACGAGCCCACCAACTACTGAATTAGTGCATGGACTAGACCTGTGGCCAAGTCCTTGGTCCCATTTCGTGAGGGGCTGAAAATCAAAGTCGATTATTGATCTTTTATCTGTTATTTTGTTCTATGCTATTGCTGTTGCAGGCCAGGTATACGCAATGCTGCCCCATGCTAGGTCTTGTAAGTCGCCCATACTTGAAGGTGATAAAAGACGTCGCTTTAGCGACAATTGTTAAAGGTGCTAGAACAGTTGCTTGCTATTTCGCACAAGATTCATCTTTTAAGGGTGAACAGGTACCATTCAGTCGAGTCTTGACAGCTGCGATGGCTCTCTATCGACTGCCCAGTTGTTATGTAACTCTACGAGGTTACCGCCAGCTTCACAGGAGCTCAGACGCCGCTTGGTAAAGTGAGAAGCTGTTTCTATTCCTTCTATACAATTACAAATAGTCTCTCTCTCGGTTATATCTTCCCAGCTTCATCAATACAAATCACCGCTACTTACTTCTTGCGCGCCCACTGAAGCGCTCGGTTTGGCAGCTTTTCCGGCACGTAGATCTTGTGCCCGGGCTGGCCATCCATGATCTCGCCCACGGTCTGCAGCGAAAGCTCTTCCCCAAGTCTCGAATACTGAACCAGGTGCACCTTGACGACTCGATGCCTGTTGCAGATGAACCCGTCGCGCACGCACCTGCTGCCTGTCTCGCAGCCCGATCCGGCAGACGCCTCTCTCCAGGCAATCTCCTCCAGGAGGATAATCTTGGAGACGCTGAGGCGCTCCGGAAACTCGAGCCGGTCCAGGTCCTCGGCGTCTTGGGGGAGATGGGCCGTGACCAGCGCCAGCTGCAGCGTGGCCGCTCTGCGTCGCACGCGAGGTGCGCGGCAGGCCCTGGCAATGAGCGTGAGCGCTCGAAAGACGTTGGCAGGGACGCAGATGCCGCTGGGGATCCTGCTTGTGCCGTCTTCACCAATGACCAGCAGCGACGCGAGAAGATTGAGAGCGGCCGTGAACTCGGACTGGAAATCGTCCCAGCACGTCTCGTCCCACTGATTGATGAACCTGTCGAGGTCGAGCTGGAAAAAGATCCCAATCAGGATCCTCTGAGCTTGGAAAAGGGCAGTATGGAAGCCAGAGATTGATGCGGCGGTAGAAAACAAATCGTCGCACCTCGCTGCCCAGACTGTTACATGCCGCTGGAGCACGGAGCGTTTGGAGGAAGCGATCCCAACATCCTCTGCTGTGGGTTGGAATGGCAAGCTGCCGAGGATGGCTTTGATACTTGCCCATAGTATCTCAATCTCTATGTAGGCGTGCATGATTGATGCCAACGGCCGGTTCTGTAGCCATTGAAGAGCGCCAAGCCAAGCATCGTGTGACGATTCGGGGGCTTGAAAAATGGACTCCTCCATGACCGCGGTCCCCTTGACGAAATAGTAGAAGATTTGCGCAGCTGTTTCCGATACAAACAAATCACGGGACTCCATACATTCCCAGTATCTCCAGTGTCGAATCAGTGCGTGGTTCATGCTTCGCAGCTGCTGAAAGGTGGCCTTGTCGCAGCGGCTGCCAGCATAGATGGAGTAGAGGATCGAGGCCAGCAAGATGGTCGTCTTGTCGTAGTCGGAAAGACCCGGTCTCTGGAGCATGCCATGGACCTTGTTCACGGATGCAGAGTAGAGCCGGACGCTCTGCTGGTCCAGATCCTCGGTGACGCTCGGCGCCAGCTTGGCCGCCGGATTCGTCGACCAGGATATGGCCGCGACGGCGTTGCTCGCATGCCAGATGGGCTCCAACGAGTGCATGGCCTGCGGCAGAAAGTAGCCAAAGAAGTCCTGGTTGAACTCGTCGGCGACGCCGACGAGGACTCTGTTGAGGAAATAGCTGCTCAGTGCCTTTTCTGCTGCCGTTGGGCTCACCGTCGTCGGGTTGAGCGACTGCGGCATCGAATCTGCCGCCGCGGGGTTGGCAGAGCCGATGCACTCTCGGCCGCCCTTGACGCAGCGCTGGCACACTGGTTTCGTCTCGTCACACTTGACTCGTCGTTTGCTTTGTGCGGTCAGTCAGCCAGTGAGCAAAGAGCGCCGCCACCGCATCCAGCCGCCGTCAGTGCCCGACTTACCGGCAAGTGAGGCATCCCGTCCTTCCCCTCGGAGCCCATTTCTTCTGCTGCGATAACGCCGAGGCCGACGGTCCAGGAGCCGGTATGGGCTCTGGTGGTGCTGCGTCGGCGGGCCTAGAGCGGCTAGACGGCTGCAAGGCGCGCGACGGCTCAGAGCTCAGTGTCATCATGTCGCCGCCCCGTGCCATTCAATCGCAGGACTTTCCATCGGCTGATCGGCGGGCTGGGCACCTTTCTTAAGACGCCTCCGTTCTTTCATTCAATGTTGTAGGAGCCAGAGACTCTCGATCCACCGGCTACCCCGCGCGTCGTGGTGCGAACCATCAGCGCTAGCTGCGATGTTAGGCCCCATCCCGCGCCAAACAGAGCATCGTACAAGGCAGAGTGTTTACAGCGATATCAAGGGGTGTGATTCATAGACGTGTATACAGGCAGAAAGAGAGGCATGCGAATCGAGATCTCCAAGGGTGTCAAATAGTCCAGCGCTAACCCTACACCCGCCAAGTCCACTCTATATGCACTCTATTGAGACATAGCGCCTTATAAGCGATCTATATTACTTTATATAGGACCCTGCAACACTTTCTTCAGATGCCATCTCCAGAATAACCACGTGTTGATGGACAGGGAAGCAACGAGTCGACAAGGATTCTGACCAGGGCTGGTCTACAAGGGTACAGGGGGCACCATGACAAATACCTCGAGCGTAGGATGAGGCGGCCAACTTGCATAGATCAAGGCTTTTTGAGAGGGCCACATGGTCGATTCACTTGCGGTGCCCCCGACTGCAATGATGAGTAAACTTACGTGATGTGTCCTTCTCTAGTTGACTAGGTGTCCTGGCCAGTACCAGATTCTAGCGTGGGCGCATCTCTTTTGACGTCGCGACCCCCAGTCCGGCGCTCTATACAATGCTATACGAAGCGCTCTCTACGGGTCGTGCTATTCGGACCGATTCGTTGCCCTGGACCGACCGCGTGATGCCCCACACTAGTTGGCTGGTTTAAGGTTGGCCGACGACGATGGATTGAGAGCTGACAGAGATCAAAGCACGCAGACCATCGCCAACAACCTCATATTCTCGTTCAACTCTGCCCAACCGCGTCGCCACACCTCCACCCTGCTAGACGTCAACACCTGACTTTTGCAGGTGAGTAGAGCATGCCTGACTCGTGTAGGGACAAAAAGTCTCTTTCTCTTTTTTTTCCTTTTTTTTTTGTCGGGGAAGCAGGTTGGCATGAATCTCGACTCGTCAGCCGGCGGCGTCGCCGTTCCGTGCCAAAGCGCTGAACAACTATCTCTTGGCTTGTAGCAGAACCTTGTCCGGAACAGTCCAAGGCCTGGCTTTCCGGAACCCATCTTGCTGCTTGTGTTGCGCCAGGATCCGAACAATAGGTTGGAGATTCTCCGCTGTGGTTCAGTATGCAGCGTCATGGCTAACGCGCCAAAGCTCAAACCTTTGAGGCTGAGGGAACATGTGCAACTCTTGCGTAGCAGGAAAGACAACAAGTGGCCTCCTCTGTCCTTGCCGTAGTACATTTTCCTTTCCGCGATCGAATGCAAGATGCGCAAATACTCATCAAGATTTTCACTTGCAACTCACACGGGCCTTGAAGATTATCGGTAGAAATGACGCTCGGGTATTCTTGACGCTATCTACTTGCTACGTACAAACCTACCTATCTCCACCTAAGAAACCTCCTCTTTCGTGTATTTACATGGCCTCATACCCGGTCCTCGCCAATGCCACCTGCACGCCTCTCGCCAAACAAGTACGCCGCCTCGAGGCAGAAGCGTCCGTGACCCATCTCCATGCGACGCTCGCTACCATAGCATATGAGCACGGCGTCGACAATGCCGCTCAGGACACCCTCCATGGCACCCATGACCGAGTAGCCGATGAAGCTGGCCATGAGGCCGACGACATACGCGTACGCGGAGCCGCGCATGCCCATGCCATCAGGCAGCGTCAGGCGCAGCTGCTTGGCGGTGATGACCCAGCCCGCAAAGCCAAGCGCCGTAGCCATGAGGAGGCGCGTAGCCACGAGCAGCAGCTTGGCGAGGCGGTAGGGCATGAGCCCGTTTTGCTGGCCGCGCATGCGCAGCGCGCGCGGGGTCAGAGTCGTCGTGGGCATCGCCGGCGTGACAAACTCCATCTGGTCGAGGCCACGCGCCGATGTAGCGAGGCTCTGCGAATGGATGGCGGCGTATGTGACGGTGAGCGGGTTCGTGAGCGCCACGACGGGCGTCGGGATCCAAAATGAGGCAATGTTGGTAATGGCGGCGCCGAGACGGCGCGGCAGAAACAGCAGTGGTGCGCGCACGAGCAGCGACATGAGCGTGGACTCGCAAATGCTGCCAAAAATGGTCGTGACGGCGTGGCCGAGCGCGGCTAGCACAATGTCCTTGGACGGTGCGGCGGGTCCGGCGTTGCGGTGAAAGTACCACTGCGAGACGGTGGCGGCCGTGGTGGCGCGGTGCACGCCGTTCATGACGGCCATGGTCCACATGTACATGAAGACAAAGGCGGCGCCGAGCCACCAGCTGGAGAGCTGAATGACGAAGCGGACAAGCGAGGTGGAAAAGTAACCACCCATAAAGACGCGCGTGAACATGACGAGCCAGGCCCAGGTCCAGACGACAATGAGCGCGAGGCAGGCGAAGCCCATGACGAGCAGGGCGGCGTTTTGGGCGAGGATGCGCGAGGAAAATTGCAGAATCTCAATGGCCTGCTGGATGGCTTTGCGGCTCTTGCTCACCATCCACAGCCACAGGATGCACGCGCCGCCGGGGAGCAGCGCGGCCCAGCGCATGACGCTGTCCTGCACGCTGGTCCCGTGCGTGCGGCCCTTGAAGGAGGAGATGAAGGCATAGAGGGAAAATGAAAACATAATGACGGGCACGGCAACGAGGATGACGCTGACGAGCGGCCGCACAAAGGATCGCAGAGTGGCCAGCCAGATGAAGGACACAAAAATAGCCACGACGGTATCCACGGCGAGCATGTGGAACGAGCGCTGGAGGGTCGTGTATATGGTGTCGCCGACTGGGCCCTTTTTAGGGGATGTGTGCAGCCACACCAGAACAAAGGTGGACAGCATGGCGGCGATGCTAATGAGGAATATCCAAGCAAAGAAGGGATCGTGTCGGAAAAGTTCCCCTTCAATGTGCATGGGACCGGCCTCCATCGGCTCACCTTGGGCGGGATCTTCTCGTTGCAAGCTGCTCACTTCGGAGCGATCTGTGGATGAGCGTCGTAATAAGAATGGTGTTTGCTCAGCAGACTGTTTTCGATGCTGCTGTTGTTTGAAGCGCTGGAACGGCGGTGGACTTGAATCGGTGTGGGCGTCGCCGAGGAGCGACTCGGGCGGTTCGTCATCATCGTCCTCCTGCGACTCCAGCCCTACGTCCACCATGCCGGCCTTGATTCCACGGTTATGTGATGATGGTTTTGTTGCCGCGGCTGCAGAGGGCACCTCCTCGGCCTCTTCGTGAAGAGTGTCGCGTGCTACGTCATGCTGGAACCCGCCGCCACCGCTCCTCGTGCCGTTCCAGCTGCTTTTGATGCCGCGACCACGGCCGCGGTACGGATCGTCTTGGTCGTCGCGAGTACTGTCGTCGAGCGAACCCCTACTGTGATAATCGGACTCGGTGCTTTCGGCAAGCTTGCTGGCGGCGGCGACGCGGCGGGATCGCTGCAGGGCGTAGAGGTCGGCGGCCTCGCGGTCACGCTCCTCCTCGTCGTCCTCTTCGCGGAACTCGTCGAGCGGGCCGTGGAAGAGCGGGGCGTCGTGGGCGGCCGAGATGCGCGAGGCAAAGGCAAGGTTGCCGAAGCGGGAGCCTGTGCCGTTTTGCTGCTGGTATGGGTTGCCGCGGGAGAGAAAAGACCTCGAGCCCGGGGGTGCGCCTCGACCGACAGCATCGCGATGTCGTCCGGGCCGCGACGAGGGCCAGTCGGCTGCGTTGTTGGAGTCGTCGTGGTCGGGCTGGCCGCCAAAGTTGGAGATGCGAGATTGAGACTGGGCTAGAAATCTGGATGCGTCTGGAGCACGCGAGGTCAGCAACGGGTGATGGAAGCAAAAGTATGGCTAGCTAGGCATACGCACATTCAGAAAACATGATGGGTTAGAGTATTTGAGCCCCGGACCGCCCCCTCGCCTGGAGAATGGGGTGGTTTGTCTCGTAGGCGCCAGTTGGCGTGGATGGTGGGAACAGATGTCGGGAGTTGGGTATTGGTGCTCGTTGACCGATTACGTGAATGACGGTTCCGATTACGCACTAGAGGATGGATGCCTAGGAGGACGATGGTCGGTCGTACGGTCGTAGAGGGATTGTGGGACGCGGGTACAGAGATGCATAGAGCTGGCGACGATGCAAAAAGTATGATGATGCAAGTGCGGTAATGGTATTGTGTTGGTGTTTTGGTCGGAAACGGCGAAACGTCCAGAGGCGGTCATGGGACGTTGAAGCGAGAGCGTGGGGTTTCAAGGTGACTCTGGCGGCAGCTGACTGGGCCGTCGATGGCGGCGATAGGCAGCCGCCCGTGCGCTGTGATGGATAGACAGATGTCAACACGCTTCTAGTATTATGCAGGTAAAATGGGCGGCGTGAGCACAGGGTCCATCAGCAAGTCACTGCCAGCGCACTTGATGTCTTTTTTTCTGCGCCTGTATGTCACTGTACTGGCATCTCGCTCTGATTCGTCTTCTGCCACCATCACACAGTGGACTAGCAGTCACACCGATCCACAAACAGCAGCGCCGTGAGCAGAGGTGCCTTGCGAGGACGTAGAATTCATTACCCGACAAAAAGAGTGCTTTCTTGCAGTCTTTGTTTAAGAATTGATTTATCTGCAATTTTGCACCGTGAAGGGAATGTAGGCAGCTTGGTTATGACGGTCTGGCTGTGTTTGCACCTAATAAATGTTTAAGACGGCAGATGTATAGGTACCTACTAGGCCAGGAATGGAATTTTGCCTCAGAATTACCAGTCACTAGAAGAGAAACAAGGGCAAAGAACGAGTCTGCGAAGAAGAAGAAGCTTATGATCCATGTATTTCAAGACGATGAAAGCACTATGCACGTTGTAGAGAAAATAGAGAAATTCTGAGATATAGCCCAGTGCCTTGACAAAGCAAAAGACGGGAGTAATACATTGCTGACGAAAGGACGTCGCTAATGGCCCGTCTAAAATCGGCCCGCCTCGTGTAGGTACGTAGGTCCTTGCGGATCGTTGTCGTCGTCGGCGAAGAACAGCGTCGTCATGAGCGGCTGGAAATTCGAGATGTACATTGTAAGCATTACTGGGACTTCAACTGCCGAAACAGGCCGTAATCGATCTGAAAGCGTCTGTCGAGCCGTGTGCTGCGTACCACGAGTAGGTTCTGAGACCCTCCACGACAAAGTGTCAAAAGCATATGAAATAGCCCGTGCTCAAAGGCACAAAGACGCACTGTGACCTCTTTAGCGATGGATTGCTCGCGTATATGAGATTGAGTCCAGAAGACAAGTTGAGCGTATTTTTTTACCAGATTTAGTCCTTGCCTAAGATGTTTCATTCAGCAAACTATTAGCAAGATTGGCCAAGGATTCTTTTGTGCGTCCAGAAGCTCTGTGTAAGCCAGGTAGCCCGTGCCGTCATTGAATAGTAGTTTGTCCAGCTTACAAATAATTCGAGTACAGTGATGTAAAAAACAATACATGTACATGTGTCTTCCTTGGGATCGGCAAGATTATTAACATTTATAAAATTGTCCCCTTCTTGGCAGGGCCGTTTGTCGCTCCTAGCGTACAGCAGCCACGCTTCCAAGGTCCATCATCCAACATTGCAAAGTGTACAATATTCATCTGATAGCCACGCTATATATAGATTGATGGAAAATGGCTGGCACTCTTCGGATGCCCCAATCTTTGGCCTCTACGGATAGGTTCAGCCAGACTAGACACGCGTTGCACGGGTGCATGCACCGCTGAATGTAGCTCTTTCACGCCTAATAAATGCGTTATACTGAAGAAGATTGCCACTAGCGAGCGCCTACAAGGACAACAAATCATCCCATAAGCTCAAAAAAAACCAAGCCGCCCTCCCCCTTCATCAAAACACTGAAATACCGCCATCCACCAAAATATCCGCCCCCGTCATGTAGCTCCCCGCCCTGCTCGCCAGTAGCACCACCGCACCCGTCAGCTCCTCCGGGCTGCCCATCCTCCCCCAGGGCATCCTCTCCGTCCAGGCCCTCCTGTGCGCCGCCAGCCCCTCGCCCTCGTTGAGTATCGTGTCCATGTACCCGGGGCTGACGCTGTTGACCCTGATGCCGTGGCGCGCCCACTCGGCCGCCAGCGAGCTCTTGACGGACAGCACCGCCGCCTTGGCCGCGTTGTAGTGCGCCTGCGGCTGCGGGTAGTTGACGGCGTGGCCCGAGATGCTGGCCGTCAGCACGATGCTGCCCGCGACGCCGCGCACCACCATGGCCCGCGCCGCGGCCTGCGCGACGAGAAAGCTGCCCGTCGTGTTGACGTCGAGCATGGCGCGGAACTGCTCGGGGCGCATGTCGAGCGCGTCCACGGCGCCGACGATGCCGGCGAAGCAGAGACACGTGCTGACGGGCCCGTGGAGCGTCCGCTCCGCCTGCGCGACGGCGCTGGTCACGGCGTCGGCGTCGGTCACGTCGACGGCCTGAAAGGCAATGGTCGCAGAGGGGAAGTCGGCGCGGAAGCGCGCGACGGCGGCGGCGGCGGCGCCCTGGTCGGGGCCCAGGTCGAGGATGGCGAGCCCTTGGAGGCCGTGCTCGAGGAGCGCCCGGCAGGCGACCAGGCCAATGTCGCCGGTGCCGCCGGCGGCGATGGCGTTGCCCGTCACGGCGAAGCGGGACTTGGCGCGGTCGGCCGGCGACATGCTCGCCGGCGCAGGCTCTGGGACGCTTGTCTTGGAGGTGGCGGAGCCGTCGCTCAGCTGCATCGACGGAATCTGGCGATGGATGAGCTCGGATCGCGGTACTGACATGCTGGGCAAGTTGATGTACATAAAAATGAAAACAAAAGTAGTCGGATGTGAAGAAGACGAGATGTTTGAGTCTAGCCTTTGGTATTTCGAGATGGCAGAGCCTTTTTTAAACCAGACCAGATATTAGAATCATATCGACGGGCGTACAGCTTATACAAGCCATCGAGCTCGCACAACCAGGCTGGAGACAATCGCTAGCCAGGTGCAGTCTAAAGCGCGGGTTGCTGTACTGTGCAGTACACTCAGACTATCTGCTGCTGTACAGTAACTGCAGTAAAACGGTGGAGACTTGCCACATCCGCCGCTGCATGATTGGCGGCGTTGACGATGATCCTACAAAACGGGCTGCGCGGAGAACGCCCAGTGTCGAAGCCTCCGCCTGCCGGAGCTCCATCGCGAGCCGGGCTGCCGTGGAGAGTACTGTCCACCAAGGCAGCCACGAAAAGGACGCGCAAACGTCATCCTTGACTCATGAAAAGAAGAAGAATCTTTGGTCAGCAAGACGAAGCGGAAATTACCAGACTGAAAAAGTACTGTACTGCTGCAGAGAACCATGGCACCACCTCCGGCTTCTCATGGCCGGCCGGACGGCGCGGGGCGCAAAAAGCGACCACGTCCTCTCCCCCACGTCAATGCCCGTAACCTCGCCATCGAAAAGAAGCGGCGCGAGCAAATGAATGGAAATTTCCTGGTACTGAGCCCTTTTCCCTCCAGCCCTCTTCCTGGTTCACCCATAAAGAACACATCTAAATCGAGTTTCTAATCGAGATGAGTATAGGACCTGGCCCTTCTGGTCCCCTCACTCGCCAACACCCAGCGCCTCACCAAGGTGCATATTGTCAACCAGGCCATCGAGCACCTGCGTGAGCAGCGCGACCTCTGCGCCGCCGCCGCGCGGGAGATGCAGGAGCTCCGCGCGGAAAACGAGCGTCTCGTGGCCCAGGCCAGCCTGCTCCGGCAGCCGCCCAGCACCATCGACGCACCTGTGGCTGTCCGGTCCGTGTCGGGCACCATGGCCCGGCTGCTGGCTGTCAGTCAGCTCGGCGGCGGCACGGCGACGCTGCGGGATGCGCACGAGGGGCCGGAACCGAGGGGCAAAGCGGCAGCACCTGTGATAAAGGAGGCTGCAAGTCGGCAACCGCAGCAGACGTCCGTGTCCACGGACCGAGGGACTGACACTTCAGCACAGTACTACCAAGGGTTGTGGAATACAGAAACTGATGTTACGGGGATATCCGAACTGCAGCAAAATCAGGGTCTTTGGTCTTGTTCCGACCCATATGGATCTCTCGACAGTTCCTCGTCCTTGATGGCTGCTGCTGCCAGTGTGCTCACGCCGTCCCCAGACGACGCTCTCGACCACGGCGAAATCGCCACTCTTGTCTACCCTACCAGCTTATCACTCCCGGACAGCAATCTTTACGTCGACATGGGTTTGCATGGAAACAATGCAGGCGACATCTGGCCGAATGTAGGTATATGCTAGACACGCATTCTAAATGACACACCATCTTGCCATTTCACAGGCCATCGCAAATCACCACTCTAGATTTGCTGCAGCGCCTCCTCAATCGCTGCACGGCTCTGCAGCTCACACTCCTGAAACATCTCCAGCGCCTCCCGCAAGCCCCTCTTGGTCATCGGATCCGCCTCAATCGCCTGCTGCAGCGCCTCGCCGCCATTCCTCAGATAATCCACATCCAACGCCGCTGCCTGGCCGTCCCAGCCCTCACCTACCGCCAACGGATCCGTCGCCGCGAGATGCGCCAGCCGCGCGGCCGGCACGCCCGGCGCCGCGCTCTCACACGGCGGGGGCGGATGCGTCTCGACGTCCAGCGCCATGAGCTCGGCGAGGATGTTTGCGGGAATCGTGGCGTGCGCGCAGCCCAGCTCCGCCATGGCCATGGCCTCGCGGGCGGAGAGGAAGCTTGCCATTTTCACCATGGGCTGCGTCTGTCCCGTCCTCTCGCCAAGCGTCTCGTACGCATGCAGGATCTGGACGATGCGCGGCGACATGGGGTACTGCAGGGCCGGGTCCTGGACGTCGGGCCACTGCGTGCGGTCCGCGTGATACCAGGAGACTGTTTTGTGTCAGTCCATCAGTGGAACCCGCATCGTAAATGGGAAAATATCAAAAAAAAAAGGGGGGGGAAGCTCACAGTTGTAGTAATGGCTGATCGAGAGGCAGCCCGCCTGGCTGGCGGCAATGGCCTGCGGGACGCCAAACACCGAGGTGCCGAGCGTGCGGATGCCCTCCTTACGCAGCGTCCGGCCGGCGTTGAGCGCGGGGCCGGTCGACGGGATCTTGATGCAGAACTGGTCGGGGGAGATGCCCGCGGCGGCAAACTCGCGCGCGTAGGAGCGTGCGTGGGCGAGCGTCTGGGCCTCGTCGTAGGCGGCAAACGGCGATGTCTGGAGGAGAAAGCGGCCCTGAATCTTGTCCTTGTTGAGGGCACATAGACGGACGCTCTGACGGAATGCTCATCAGTACTGAGCCTTGGGAGGAAAAATGTCAAGTCTTCTTCTGGTGTTGCGTGCACTTACCATGCAGTCGAGAATGGACTGCCAACCGTCGTCTTTGCGCTCCTGGACGGTGCGCAGAAACAGCGCCCGGTTGTCGGGGTGCACCATCTGGACATACACGAGGCGCTGATTGCTCGTCTGGTCATGAGGGACAAAGGGGAGGAGAAGCTTGGTCTCGGCCGTGTCCAAGCAATCAATGTCGATTTTGACTAAATTATTCTCAATTAGTAAAGCTCCGAGCTGTTGTTTCATTCCAGGTGGTGTAAGTGAAGCGTACTATGCTGCTGAAGCAGGTCGAACCATGCAGTCTTTGCCATTGTTTTATATTTAGGTTTATGGCGCTTATGAAGCTGCAAATTCATATTGTAGTGAGAGCAATGTAGGAAGCGCCGTCATCTATATATTGGCATTTCTCGTACGCCCGTCAGTTTACAGGTGCTTCCTTACCCGGTGCCGGCCTAGGTACTAAGTCATTCCCTCCCACGAAATAGCACTAGTTATGCAGGTACTGTACAGCAACCAGGCCAGGCTGGGAGCTGATCGGGCGTGGCGGAGCGGGCAAAGGACCGAGACCACTTCTCAGGCCACTTTTGCTGAGCAGCTCGTAACATTTTTCGTTCCTGTGATTGGGCTGGTACGTCGTATTATTTCCCTCTTTTGGTTGCACGTACTGCACAGTCAGTTGTAGTGACGTCCCCTTGGCACATGCTCACTCGAGCATCACCAGTAAGCTAAGCTCACCTACAAGGCTCTCTTCCCCACAGCGGCCTGTGACGAGGCGCGGCTGTCCAACAACCGACATCGTTCGGCCCCCAAGCCCTGGTTCGCCTTTTACCCATTCCTACCCGTGACGCTCGACCTACACCAACCCTATCACCTTTCTCTTCTACCAAAGTTCTTGTCAGAAATTCGTGTAATTCAAAAACCACAGCCCAGCCTGACCAGCAACCTCCGGACCACTAGCTTCCCCGCAGCCCGCCGCTTTCCCATATTGTCTCCCGGCTCTACAAATCGACGGCACGTGCGACCACTCCGAGAAGAGCTTCCCCTGTGCGACCACAACCGCCACCACCACACGATAACGGGCTCTCCCGTCTCCGCCCGCCACGATCCGTATTCCCTCACCGTCATCCCAACTTCTTCAGCATCCCAGCCAACACACAAATCACATTGGGGG
>JARJRE010000337.1:0-12905 GCA_030783385.1 Akanthomyces dipterigenus | reverse complement strand
AGATCCAGGTTGTGAAAGAACCATCATTTCCAAAGGAAGACGAGATAAAGAGTTCAATTGCCAGGGCAGGTCTTCGTAACAGGACAGTGAGCAGTTATATGAGCGTGATGAAGGCATTTTTCCAGTATCTGGGACACAAAAGCTTTCCACCTGGCTGGGTGCTCCTGGAACTGGAACAAGTTATGGCAAAATATATCAAAGAGACTTCTCCGTTTAGCTCTCACCAAAAGTTGCTGAAAGGAGACAGAGTTCGGAGTCTGATTCGAAAATATCTGGCACAGAGTATCGACCTGGAGGTGGGAGACGGACATGTTGCTGGGACACGCGCAGTCACTGCGTCACGAGCACGAACTGCACTACCGCTCGTGCGCACAAAGCCTGCCACGATCTGATATCAAGTGGTGGAGCGCCTAACAAACACTATAGATAGAGAAAGCTTAGGCATCTTGAGCGCGCCGGGCACCGGGCCCTGTCTAAATATTGAGATGGACTCTGCCAACGGTTGGAGCGGCTTTGTCGCTGCATATTCAAAAACAGGAAAGAAATACGAAGAAGAGAGATGAGTCTCAGTTTTGCGATGCGACAATATCAACTTAGATAAATCTTTCCGCCACAGTATAGTTTAAAAGTACATATCAACAGAGTCTTACAAGTCAGGTATTCTCCCCACAAAAGAAATGCCTTCCTCGGCCTTGCGACAGTTACATCCAACGTTTACATCCTAGTAGTGTTTTGCGAGATTGCCTTCAGAAATGTCGGCTCGCTATCATTATATCACATGTGGCGCAATTTGCGATTGAATCGAGCCCTACCATGCCTCCATCACAGGTGTTCAAAATTGCACCGTAGATCAACACAATGGGCCGACGACACAGGTCACCAAACGCGCATGCATTGATCCCAGACCGAGGGTGAAAGCAGACTACCAAGCTCTGGCATTGAAGAGCTGAGGAGTGTGCGCAGCTTGTTCCGTGTGCTGAAAACGACAGGATACTAATTCGGTATTGGCACTGCTAAGTCCCAACAGAGTTAACTCTTAGTCCCGTCTGCACTATCGGCGCATGGAGTTCTGGGCTTAGGTACTCAGGGCCGAACTGCGCTGGTTCTCATTCCGAATTTAGCTGGAGTTGATCTCATCCCAGCGAGGAAGAAGTAGAGGACCGATTGTCAATCGCGTCTGACACGTCTTTCGACATCGAGTCTCTGTATCTAAACCAACCCTCGCGAGACTCTCCGGAAGAGCTCGAGTATAACGCTGCGCATGGAAGAACAGGTTATTGAGCCACTACGATTGAAGAAGGACGCGAGTAGGCGACAGCCGAAGTATGCATCGTTTTTGCCGGCAACGCGCGTCTTTCTTCACTCGACCACTAGCTTGCAGTCTATGTTGGAAGGCTTCCGGGAAGAACTCAATAGGAGAGAAGAGGAAAAGCGAAGGAGCGACCAGCACGAGCCAATATTGACAACCGAAGAGCTGGCCTCGGTCCCAACGGCGAGGCTCTTGAATATCGAACTTCAAAGAGAGCTTGGTGGACTCACATCGGTTGTTGAGTATCATAAATCGCTCGTTAATGAATGCCTCATCCCGTTGCTGGAAGTTTTGAACCTTTTCATCGAACATCTCGGCTCACTGGAGCATATCTGTAATACAGACATCAGTCAAGACGCCGAACCTCTGGACGACCACTCGTCTGCTCCCTTGGCGAGCGGCATGTCTTTAATCGTCGACAATGCCACAGTAGATGGAACCGGTCCGCCACGGCCCAGGGCGATTGACGATCAAATACAAAGACAGGGAGGTACGACCAGCACTTTAGAGCTTCAGGCTGCGGCCTTTCATAGCATGAAGCCACCTGTTCCGCTGGCGAAGCGCAACGTGGAGCTGCAAAGGACGATCAAGTTGTTGTCCGTTGAAGACGAGTACTACGAGTCACTTGTAGTGTCGTCATTAGATCCTACGCTTGATCTCTCTGATTGGCGATGCAGGCAGCTGATTGCCTTCCTTTTACAGTGTGAGGAATATATGATGGGCCAAGCGCGCACCCCTGACTACCCATGGCGTACATCATTCAGTGTTTATTCTGTCAGTACGAATGAGGCCGAGGAAGAGCCAGGACCCTTCTGCAACGCCCCTGAAGATGTTGCTCGATGCCAAAGCCCTCCGTTCCTGCCCTCTCTATCATCCAGCGTGCATTCAGAAGCTGGAACGATCCCTTCAGCGCCTTTCTCCTTGGAGAACCTCCTAGACCAAATACCGCAGCTGGGTTGCGATTCAAGGCTTTCCTTTTTTTGCCACATGCTACAGGCAGTTCGCGAGTTTCGATCCCAACTAACGCATATGTGCGAAGAGGCATCAGGCCAGATGAAGATTGCACAGTGGAAATGGGAAACAAATTGCACAATGTTCTGACCATAGTTCCTCTACAATGTAGTGATAACCCGATGTTGCATTATGCTACATCCGAGTGTGCCGTGTCGTGGACTGGTGGCGAACTACAGCGCGTGTGCCTGCAGCACACCCCTTCCGCGGTCCTGACCGTCTCGTGCATGTCGAGACCGTTTTACACTAGTCAGTCTAGGATGATCACGCGTATCTGCTGGACAAGGCTGGGCCGAGGCCTGCAGCCGCAAATAGTCAGAGTTACAAAATCTAAAAAAGGCTAGCAACCAGCAAACGCAGACGTGAAAATCCAACGGCGAGCCTCCGCCACACAGCAGCCTCGCCATTTTTTCCCTCACAGGCCCCATATTCCCGCTTTTAGCATAGGTTGCTCGACGCCAACAGTAATGAATTCACGTTCTTTTCGGCTTTGGGAGTGCGCCTGACAAATTGCGCCTCCCCACCATCCCTTGTCACTTACGATGCAGTGCCCCATGCTTGCCTGTCGGATTCGTATACACAGCGCGGCATTTCAGAGTGCTGCCTTGGAGCTGACCGGCTTAGCTGACATCCCTGGCGGTATCTTCTCTACCCTCTCCTGTAAGTTCCACAGTACCACGAAATGCACAAGTGGATCATGTCTCCGCTAGATGTCTTCATCCAACCGCTCCATCCGCCCGCTTCTGCATCCCGCCCAGTGGTCTGCTCCCGTCAAAGGATATACATACGGCCCACCACCTCAGGTTCACACGCCCCTGCCAACTACTCACGTTCGATGTCTGATGCGACGACACGCACCTCGCTACATTTTTTACTTTTATAACGAGCCGATGCCCCTTGGCGGAAAACCTTTACTCTCGCCTCGTCACTCTTACACACTCAAACTTACCATCAAGTGCGACTTCAACTCTCTATACTGCCAATCTTCTCGCTACTTTCGCCAGACTGCTCCACCGTTCAGTAGCTGTATCCAGCCCTGAGGCAGCCTCGAGGGTTCATTGCAGTACATAGCATAGCAGACGACCATTATTGTCGAGAGTACCCTCCGCACGTTCGCCCGGAGGGTCAGTATTCGCAACCTTCGCCACACTCTCGCTCCTCTAATTGAAGAAGCTCGACACGCAGTCAAAACTCGAGGCACCATGGCAGCCTCAGTCATATCTTTCATGCAAGCTCCTCACGGAGGAAGCTACTCTCGACAGCATCTGTCTGACAGTGGCCATTCCACGGACTCGCATACTAGTGGTCACGGGTATCCGCCTCCTAGACAATTCGGCTATCTACATGGCTATGTGCCTCCTCTGCAGCCTGGGTCTGATAATCGATGCTCGGCCTATCCGCCAGAGCATCGCAGCAGCTACTACGATGACAGAAGCAACCCTCAGTACAGTGACTATCCGCCCGACTGCCACTACCGTCAGGGCGATCTATCTCTCAATGGCTATGCTTATGATTATCGCGGTATTCCGCTTGGATCACGGCCTGCGGATGCTGGCCCGGGAGTCGCGCAAGGAGCGCCGCGACAGCGCGTCTCTATCGCTTGTGGATACTGTCGAAGGCGCAAGGTGGGCAACTGCCACCCAGGAACCTGTAAATGACAAACACTAACAAGTATTAGATCCGATGCAGTGGTTATCAGAGCGCCCCGGGAGGCAAATGCTGGAATTGCGCAAGAAAGAACCAGGCGTGTACTTTCCAACCGGTCTCCTCTTCGAGCTGTACAGCCTTTGTACCACTCTCCGCTGTTCAAGGCGGTGTTCCTCTTGGCACGCAGCTGCTCGGCGCCTATGGCCAACCTCTCGCCCCTATGTCAATTCATGGTGGGCAACACTCTCAGCACGGAGGACCAAGTGGAACAGGCGGCGCGTGCTACAGCCAGCCTGGGCAATCGCCGACCAACCCCTACGCTCCGTATGATGGGAATCCTCGTGATGACCCGTTTATGGGCGTCAGGAAGCGAAAAAGAGATGCTATGGACCGAGACGAAGACTGGCGAAGACAGCCACCTCGAAGCGTCCACGAAGATGACGCATGCAGACGCTCTCCGGCTGAGCTTTTCAGCACGGGCAGCCCTGGCGGCGGCAATTACGATTATCTCGCGCCCCGGCACAACACGCATGCAGCCTCTGTGTCCACTGCTGGCGCTCAATCTCGGCCTCCTCGTGGTCAAAACGGCTCGAGTGGTGCTTCTACCCCCGTTCGCCAACTTGGCGTGCCTGAGCCACAGGGTCAGCACGCACCTACCTCCAAGATGAGCTTGAGCAACCTGGTAGATAAAATGATATCGACAAGGGCATGATCGACCGTTTGAATCGCCCCAGGTAAGGGTTGGACCCATTCTCGCGATCAAGGTGCCCTCCAACTGATATCTGTATGCCCTTGGGAAGTTGCTGTCCTTTGTTGTGTATGAAGTGCCTACCAGCGCATAGTCTCTATTACTCACCGAAAGTGAGTGCGACCCTAAGGGGCATTTCCGCTTCAATTATTGTCGCCACTCATCAGAGGGTACCTAGAAGCATAACTACTACTGTAACAAATAATATACGTGCGACGTCTCGCGATATAAATGGCCAACAAGCACATAACATGAGGATGCACAGGTAGCGACAATGCGCGGGAGCGCCGGCGACGTAAACGGTTTTTGGTGCATTTTGCACGCAGTCTGTATGCACATCACTGATGGGTAACAATAATCTGCAAACTAGGAAAGGGATACGGCTACGCCAGGCTGCTCGAGTATATGGACAAAGAATATAAAATCCAAGACAGAAAAGGCAAAAGAGAAAAGAACTTTCCCAACTACGCCAATGTAAAAGCACAAATACAGCGATAGCAATTCGACAGAATTCTAAAAGAACGACATTTACAATGTTAAGACGGAAAAGACGAAACCATTGTGTAAAGGAATATGTAACAAGATGGGAGTAGACGCCCAATATGGTTGCAGAGGAGAAACTCGGCGAAATTCATTCTGGCGGCGGCGGGTTCCGATTTCGATCATGTATTGGTGGTGGATGCGGCGGAAGGGCAGGCAAGGGTGGAAGCGACCGCGCACCCCACGGCTGCGAGTGCGACTGCGGCTGTGACACGTCTGGCGGTGGCGGTGCCGAGCTCTGCGCCGACCTGGCTTGCGAATCGTGCGTTTCTGACATGGCCTGGCTGACCGGCTGGCTGGGTCCGCCCCCGCTGCCTAGAACCTGAACAAGCCGATACTCCTTCTCGCCGACGCGTTCAACGATGCCTTCCTCGAGGGCATATCGCAAGAGCAAGTCGTCTATGCCGAGATCGTCGCCCTCGCCCTTCTCCATGTGCCGACCGACGTGCTCTATCCAGTCGTCCCAGGCAGTCGGACCTTCAAAGGTTATATTGACGCAGTTTGATTTAGGGCAGCTTGATCGCCGTGGCGGGTGTCTCCGCTGTATGAGGCAGCTCTGCTGCATCTCTTGGACGTAGGATTCCCATTCTGGCCCCTGTTGACCGTTGTCACCCTTGGCGAGGGCCTTCTTCGCCTGGACAGAGGCGTGCATGCGACGGAGATGCTGCGTGAATAAATCCTTTCGGTTGAACTCGTTGCCTTTTCCATCCACAGTCGATTGTGAGCAGATAGAGCAGCGGTAGTATTGCAGGCAGAGGTGCTGTGAGGCAATGTGGCGCTTCCACTCATTCTTAGACCCAAAGGTGCTCGTACATCCAGCAAAGTAAAAGGCACAAGGGAATGGGCGCGTGTGCGCTGCGGCAATGTGCTTCCTCAGCGAAGACGAGTCCTTGAACGGCGCATGGCTGCAATGGGCGCATCGAATATCTGGTTTCCCAAGGATCCGCCTCATCCTGGCCCCGGCAGACCATGTGCCACCATCGAGGACAGGTATCGATTCTGAGCGGGTCAGATTACGGAATCCAGGATGTAGCCTTGGTATAGCAGCTGGGAGGGCGGCGCGTTGCGGAGAAGTGTCGGCAGCGTCGCCGCTTCGGTGGCGGATGTGACTGAGGGCTTTGAGCTGCTCTGCAGCCTCCTGCATCTCCACAGAGTCTACACCGTGAGCCTTTGGTTTGATTCCTAGTCCGCCGGCAGCTAGAGACTGATACAATCTGGCAGTCGGGTTCGTTTGCCCATCCGACTGTTCGGTTTTGACAGTATATCCTGGTAAAGGCCATTGGGCCGCCGACGGTCGACGAGAATGCGCACTTGTTGGGGTAGACTCCGGAGCCGGTCTTGCTGCGGTCGTTTCGGTTGGTAAGGGGGCGATGGCGGATGCCCCTACCATGTTGTGGTATTCAGAGATCATGTTGCGCGAAGTTACAGTGCCCAAGTAGTAGCAAATCTTGTCATGCTGCACATTAGTCCAAAGAGACGTGGGCATCGACATGAGCAGCACAGTTGGCGGACCCAGAAACATTCCCTCGACGGTGATATGAGCGGCCAAGGGCGGTGTATCCCGTAACCAACTGTGGAAAGCCGACATATCTGGGTTTGCATCGCCGACGAACGTAGTGCAAAACAGAACACGCGGTTCGTCAAAGGTTAGCTTCGGACCCGAATCTAGCTTTGGCGGACTATCTCGAGGATGTGCCGTCTCTGGTGTGGCGGTATCGGACGAGTGTGTTAATGGTGCAAGTTCTATGCTCTGGCCCTCGTTAGGTGTCATGGTGAAGATCTTGGGCTCGGGAGCAGGCGACGGAAATCGGGACCAAGAGTAGGAGTGCGCTTGGGAAGCAATTTTGATTTCGTTGCAGAGCTGCTGGGCGGAAAACGACGAACTGCGACTTAGCTGGCGTAAAGCTGCGACGAGGCATGGCGAAAAATAGGCGCGGGAGGCTGCTGATGGATGTCGGGCTGTTTCTGGAGAGCATGCGGCGATGACCTGCTTGAGGCTGTGGCTAGAAGTGATAGAGTCGGGGACAGCGCATGTGTCTAATAACAGAAGGATGTCGGATTGGGTGTCCTGGAAGAGGCAGCGAACGCCGTCCCATCGTAACTTGGCGGAATGGTCATGAGGAGAGCTGTCGCATGGTTAGAGCTGTGGGTTGAGTAAATGTGTGGTTGCGTGCTGCAGTCAGGATGACGTACCAAGCCCAGTAAAGCTGGCCATCTGGGCCAACATAGCCATGGCCGGAATAATAGATGATAAGGAGCTGGTTTGGCCGGGCATGTTCTAAAAACGAGGCCATTTGCATGCTGAGTTTTACGGTTGGGTTTGCGACGGTTGGAATCTGCCATGTTTGCGTATGATAGCGGTAGTCGGTGACCAATACTTGTTGTAGGGCGCGAATGTTTTCGATGGCGGCCGAGTCATCCTGCCAACCCAAGAGCAGTACCGAAACGTCTGTGTAAGAGGTAGTGGGCTGCGATGCTTGACGGCCGATGAGAATGGCGGCATCGTGCAAATGACGGGCGTAAGCTTCAAACTCTTGTCGCTGGCTGTGGTGCGGCGCATCAGGAACTATGTGAGATGGATGAGGCTAGGGAGAGTTAGCCAAGCTTGGCAAGCGAACGGCAGGGAGGGCGGCAAGGTTGACCAAAGGAGCACTGGGTGGGCTAATACGTACGAACTTATGATGATGGGGCGCAGAGTGAGGGTCTGGAGGAGAGGACGCAGAGGCATTGAGTTTTGGGGCAAGCTTGCGCCTCTTGTCGGCAGTATCCATAGACAGGCAGTTAAGTCTTTGATGCGAAGGAGGTCACAGGGATTAGGTTGGCGGGAGCCAGAAAGAGTTGAGAGACGATCTGGAGGCTGGCTGTCGTTGAGACTGATCAAAGAGGTTATCGGGATAGTGATCGTCGGATGAATCAGTTGCATGGGGCTGCGGGACAGGCGAAAGATGAGTCGGACGGAAGAGATGAAAATGGAGTTGGAAATTAATGGGCGAAGACACGGAAGCAAAAGACAAAAGCAAAGCGGGCCAAGTAGCGGGAAGAAAAAAAATTGGGGCAAAGAAGATTGGGGAAAGGTTGCGGGTAAGAAAATGGGGCGAAGAGTAGCCCACCTTCGCAGCCCCAACTGAAGGTTGATTACCAGGTCCACATCGCGGACCCTTCTAGTTGCTTTCATGTTATGCGTCAATGTAGCCTAGCTGTGTTTCGTTGGATTCTATTTCTGGGTAAGCTAGCTTGGTTGTACAACATATTGGACCGGTTGGCGCGCCATTCACTGGCGACTCATTCTCGCTTCTACAATTGTCTGGCGCTATGGCTCTTGCCATATTCACTTTCAAATGTTGTTGTCACCCTGACCGCTTCTAGGCTGGTCACTTAGGCAAAGAACTAGTCCATGAGCTACAATATATGCAGATCTTGCCTCTGCTCTGAGAGCATGCAAGGCACCAGGAACTTGCAAACCGGGGTCGATTAAGTTGAGAGAGCTCTACCTTGAACGACGCAGCAGCATTTTGTAATGGGTGCTACTGTCGAGCCAAATTGTGGCTGGGCTTAGTGGCAGCAGGCGGCTACTTGTCGATAAAATTCAGACCGATGGAGCGCTCATCCGGATTATTGAGACAGGATCTTAGTACTTTGTCGCTCGAGACGGCTGCACAGTCTGCGGATTCGAAAGGATAAAAGACGGACCACCGATGCATTCTACGTTGTAACACATCTCTTACGATGAATTTCGCCATTGATGGTAGAAAGACGGCCGATTGAGGCAATCTACGGCCAGGAAACCTACTTGTAAGCTTACGAGGCAATACCGAATCCTTGGTCGCGCCGGTAAGGTTGAATGTTATAGTTGCGATGTTTGGGGGATGGCGTAGGCGTGAAAGGTCGAGTGCAAGTCAAAATGGGTGAACGCTAAGACAGGGCTGCGCTGCACCTTGAAATCGACTTTTCAGATCAGCTCGGGGACGTCCAGATCGTTTTCACATTAGTTTTGCATTGAAAAGCCGAGCACTTGTCCTTTAGCTGTCTTTTGGCTCAATGCTGACTGTGCTGCTCAAATAGCGTGCCGCGGCTGTCGCCGTGAAGCACCTCTTTAAGGAGCGAGTCTACAGATGCAAGCTGTGATTTTCGGCACGTTGACTGCCTCAACTGGCCATTAACCGGCAGTTTGCAATCCTCTGACAGTGCTTTTCTGCTTCGCTCGCCACGAAAGGTCTCAGTACCGGTACCGGTAGGATGAGCTGGTGTTCGAGTATACTAGGTGTTCTTGGGACCCTGAATGTTGGAGTCATTTTTGGCGTGTGCTGCTAGTGACTGTTCACGATTACGCGATTTGTGGCTTAATGAGATCAATCGCAGTGCTGGAGTGATGCCGTCGGCTTCCTTGCGTGTCACAGCTATAACTAGTTACCAACTCCGCGGCATTAGACGTAAAGAACTGTAGAGTAGAGAAAATGATACACGTAATTAGCTGATTTATCTCAAGCCTCACGGAATGACGTGCAGGTTTCAACTGCATTCGATACACAATTCCGGATTTGGTATCAATGTACTTGCTAGTGGACAACGTCTTTTCAATAGCTCGCCGCTCTGTACTCAGCTGTGTTTTGTTCAGCGGAATACTATTCGGGAGTGCATGCCATGGAGAACAACACGCCTTTGGCCAAAGAAAGGTTGGGGGGGGGGGGGGAGCGGGCGAGGCTACGACGCAGGGGTATGTTCAGAGGACTAGCGTGAACAGTCGCATGTCCCACTATCGGTGGACCCCACACTCTCCTCATTCAGACAAATACGATCAGGGCACGGATTGCGATTAAGCCTACCCGCCACCTCTGTTCTTGGTGCGGGGTCATGCAAGCTAGCCTGGTCAGCTGCACGCCCCGAAGGAGATTACCAAGTCACTGACATAAGTGGAACCGCTGTCGAAGTCGTTCGTCCTCTTTGACGCCGTCGGCCTTCTATTCCACCGCGATTCTGGCAAAGACTAGTCCACTAATTGGAGACGAGAATTTTCCTCTTCTCTAGAACGCTCAATTTGGGGGAGCGCTGGGGGTGGGAAGCCAGAAGTTCCCACTCCTCGGCGAATGTAGCACTTTGAGGATCCACACCGGTAAAGTCAAGGCATTGAGATGCAACACATCCAGAATCTACAGAGCGTCGAGAAACTTGTAATGAACAAGAACCTGTTGTCTACGATGAATCAGATCGTGTCTGCTCTCAGTCCGACGCCCTGCCGTGGAAGCTGGACTGAACAAAACCTACATCTCAAGTCGGGGCGCAAACTGGCTATTTGCTGCATCTGGATATGTCTTTAGTGGGCCAATGTTCAGTACTGATCGAGTTCTCGGGGAGCGGACCCGCCCAGCCGTGTACTTTCTAGGCAATGTCAGGCAGATGTGGGTGTGGACTGTGCTCGAGTGACCCGGGGGGAGGGGGGCAGAGAATCCATGGACCACAGTAGCCACTTCTGGCCATGTCAAACGCCACTCTCAGTATTTGCTTTATCTATAAAAGCCCCGGGGGGCCATAGCCGTCTCAATGCTTGGTGTCATCGTGCCTGAGACTACCAGCGGAGCCTATCTTTGGAGACTTTGCATTCTTCGCAATAGGAACAATTCCATCCGCAAAATGCGATGCTGCCGCCGCGGTGCCTATGATATAACTGGCCTGCCGAAACCGCCTCCTATACCTAAGCCTTAAGGACTCTTGTTCGCCTGGTTCGCGATGGCGTGGGTTATAGCCTCACCTGTAAGTATTGTCTCTCCAAGAAGCCCACTGCATCCTTCTTATTTCTTTCCTGTCCATCCCACACCCAGATATAAGTTACGAGAGGTATGATGACCTGGCTTGGCGGCACGCGCACTGACAGTGATCTATCAGGGAGACAACCCATCGTGGCCGCTTGAGATGCGACCGTTTTGACTCTCAACCCATCACG
This sequence comes from Akanthomyces dipterigenus, assembly GCA_030783385.1. Classification (NCBI taxonomy): domain Eukaryota; kingdom Fungi; phylum Ascomycota; class Sordariomycetes; order Hypocreales; family Cordycipitaceae; genus Akanthomyces; species Akanthomyces dipterigenus. Next base: position 1,712 of record JARJRE010000337.1, on the reverse strand, counting down.
ACAGAGAATGTTAGATCAAATTAGAGTATGTCTAGCGAGTGCGGCAACGCATATTCGTCAGGCTGGAGATAGCGCGCAAGACTGGTCGAGAAGGGTAGCTGTCTGGGTCGCAAGGCAGCACAGGCTCGAATGAAATGACATCCGCGGAATGTCAGTACATATAGTCACCATGATGGTGTAGGATTCTTTGCAGGGTATACAGGACGATAATTATGTTACTTTTGCGCTGGCGATCAACGTAGCAACAGGAGTTCAGTCGATGACCTGGATATATTTCATGATGTGATAGTCCTCGAGAAGACGAACGCCGTGCATCTTCTCATACCTCCACACATCTTTCCAACATATTAAAATCGCAACAGACGAGCTTCACACTGGGCACTGTAGTAATAAAGCAGATGTCGCAAAGTGACTCGGCAGATTTCCATCGCCAGCTACTCTGCCGTGACCACGCCGTATGCCGGAGCGACACTTCGCATTTCAGTCCGCCCTGGGCGGCAGACCACTTTGCGTGCTCTGAATGATGATTTTCGTACTAGATATAATGAAATCTCCACAGTGCCTTTTGAAGGCGTATAGAAAACTCGTGATGAAGCGACCAGAGTGCGATAAGATCCCTAAAAGCTTTCAAGGTCGGCAGTAGAGCTGAGAAGTCCAATGCTCAAATAGTAAAGAGCAAAACCAATGGTCGGCAGTGGTCATTGACTATATACCTGTGCCTTTGGTTTAATATGATTCGCGTGTACTGCCCTCATGCTACAGACGCGATTCTCTGTTCACCTCAACTCTCCTCACTGCGCAGTTCTGCTGTTACCATGTTCGCCAATCTTGCAATTTTGTCCTTGCCTCTACTCAGACATACAGGGATATAATCAAAAGCACTAGCGCCTATTGCCGCTTACTGTCCAGTTTACCATGTTTTTACTACTGCTTACTCTTGTCTCTCTCCTATCATGAAATACGCAAAGCAGGCTGCAAGTACCAATACAATCTGGTCTGGAAGGAATTATATTTGTCATCTCTTTGTTGACGAGAAATGATGGAAATGAGACCAGGAAAAAGACAGCAAAGCACGGTGAGGTTGGATGCACGCCATCATCGTTCCTAAGGTTCCGCCTCAATTTGATGGCACTATAAGCGTTGCGCAGATTACAGTTATGAGTGGAAATGTGGACCGGATAGAAGTGCTTACCCCAACCCTTGGGTAAATAGCCTGGCCGTTCGTCCTGAAATCTGAACTACCATCCATGCTTGTCCAAGTTTCTCGAATCCGTGTGGAAAGATTTGCGGAGGTCGGGACAGTCACAATTGTTTCTCTGACAACGATGTGGGCGATGGAGACATCGCTGGTGGACGCCGACATAGGGAGTGCAGAGAGCTGATGTCGGGAAAAATTTATCTCGGACGAAACAGTTCTACAAAATCGACTCCAGAGCTACAAGGGCGTCGGAACTCAAGTCGTGGCTAAAGGACAAAAAGAAGCAACGAGGGTTTTGTTTGCCAAGGTGATGAAATACGTGCCAGCCGAATACATACAATGGAGCACTTCTCTATATACTCATATGTATGAGTGGCTCCGAGTCTTGGGAAAGTTGTTGAATTCGCAGCCAACGAGCAGGCTGGACTCGCAGTAAAAAAAATCATTTAAGCGCTTCAGAAGTCGATCACCTTTCCTCCGGGTCGCAGGGATAATTTAGAGCTGCCACGTCTGT
>JARJRE010000336.1:0-13621 GCA_030783385.1 Akanthomyces dipterigenus | reverse complement strand
AAAGGAGCCCGTTTTAGACTTGGCACCCCCCCCCCCCTCTTTGTGCCTTGGATACGGCTCGGTATGTATCAAACGAGGGACTATCGATTTCGTTCCTCTTGGGCAAACGCAGCCGTTCCACTCGCAATGGCTCGAGTGTGTGCCCTCGATCGCGATGGCACGTCTGGGATCGGCCTCGCGCTGGGTTTCCCTATTCAGTGGCTAATGTCCGTGACTAGAGATGAATGGGCCAGTAGCGTCGACACGACCAAACGACAAGGGGGTGTGGCCGTGCACGCTTGCTTTAAACTTTATAAAAAGGACTGCCTGGAAACCAGGAGGTGCGCGCGTGTGTCACAATGCAGCGCGGATCACTGAGTAATAAACGGTGCATAACCTCAGCTCAGCCTCGTTCTGTGAACTACTTTTCTCAAAGAGTTCCAATTAGTACCAGGGGCTCCAAGTATAAGCACGTCTGTTCTTGCTCGAAGCTGTCAAGTAACCCCTGCCAAGGCTTTGTCATGAAGGTCCCAGCTGGGCCTCAAAACACGCCTTGTTTCTCTTTTGCAGATGCGAATCAGCAGATAAACTCATGTTTACCGGGCGATTGCGAGCCACGAGGTGGAAAAGCGTTACCCTTGTCCACTGTCATGCACCATGACACAAGCTACCCCCACGCCTGGGCCATGTGCCAAGCCGTCTGGCGTTTACGGGTCGGATGTCCGTAGTGGAAGAAGAAGACAAAAGAGAAGCAAAAGTGAAGCACGTTCTTCTCCACTCGGGGCAGGGCAGAAACCATCGGCTCGGATACCCTCCGCAGCGTTGCATTCGGCTTGTGCTAGCCGACCCGTTTAAAACGTTGTTCGGTAAGGAGAAGAGGTTCTGTGAGGAGAAGAGTTTCTGTGAGGAGAAGAGTTGTTCTGTAAGGAAGAGATGAAGGGATTAGATAAAGTTGTCAGTACTGAAGTTTTAGAGGCCGAAAGAGCAAGACTTGGATCACGAGCAGGAGCAACTGGAATGTTGATGCATGTGACATTTTCGGAGAGCCCGTCCTACATTTCTCAAAAAAAAAAAAAAGTCGTCAAGTTTGTCGCATAACTCATCTTGGCTTGCCGTGTCCTGGAATCATTATGCAAAAACCAAACATTCTCAAGCAAGACCGGAAGTGAAGTCATCACACTTACTCGTACAATACGACCATGGAACCAATGTCAGCGCCGGGGCCGCCATTTTACCCGCACCATGGTTTGTAGAAATAGCTCGCGGTCCTGCGCCAAGACTTTTTTTTGTCTGGGGCTGGCTGCATAAACCCAGGCATGTTGACACCCTTGCCTTTATTTTACAGAACGGGGACTTTGTTCCAAGAAGAAAAAAATCGCTCTTGGATATTCACTCTCGGCCCGTGGTCTGGTGTATTACAATTGCTATATCAAGGGTTTAAAGGGTGTAGACACAAGAGCGCGTCAAGGGCTGTGCTGCAAGCGCGGGGTATTGCATCATTGTGCAGGACCTAGGCTACAGGGTGCCAGAAAAAGCCGGCGTTTGAACGTCACCCACATCAGTATCCGAACCTACGCATCCTCAGAGATAGTCACAGCCATTATAATATATCTTTAAATGCAGGATTTTAGGGCTTGATAGTAGCTGACTCTTATTCTTCTGCGCTTTCTCGACTTTTTTCCTCGATAATTAACGTCAGAATCATCTAGTATGCTAACCTATCAGTGGTGTTGGTAGGCGACCGCCGGCTTTTTCTGCCACCTGCGTGGTAGGTGACCTTGCGCTGACTCGGGGATGATGACGGACCAAGCAGGGCATGCAGGCCGGTTGTTGAGACTGCTGGCCGCTTCAGCAGACGCCTTTTCTTACCAATATATGACCAGGATAGGAGCTCTCTTTACACAATAAAAAGGTACAGGTCTTTGCATGTAGTTGGTCAGTGACTAGACACTCGGCTTCTTCTCTCATCATTCTCGGCAAGTTTTCTTTGCTGCGTTACAAGTAAAAAAAAAACGAGTGTCTGCTGTGCCGTGGAAAAGCGGCGACCAGTAGTCTCACCCGCACGGCAGGGTAGTAGGCGCGCTCGGCTGATGACGGCCATGTATGCGGTTGCGACGAATGAAGAACTTGGCCAATACCTTTGCCAGGCGGAATCACAATGAGAGGTGCTGTAGTAGTTTGACAAACATAGACTCTGACGGGCAGTAGGTAGCCGCGCCGTCCAGCGAGATACCCTACAGCAGCCCAGAGGTCAAATCTCAAAGCGCAGTTGTAGAGGCGACTCTGGCGATGTATCGGGGTCGAAGTAGTTCAAGGGCCGTTTAATCCCACCCCTGTAGTGTGGAAGTGGCTTATTCTATCTGAAGTAAAACAATGACAGAAAAGGCGTGGCCGCTCTGCGCAGCCCGTCATTTGCTCACCCAGAGGCGAATGTGCATAGGCTACTTCTGGTGGTGAGTTCGCTTGTATACCAGAACAAAGACGTCAAAATGTTTACCTGACGATTTGTTTCTGGGTATGCTTGATTCGCCAGACACTTCTGGTGCGGTGATTAACGGCCAGATACATCTCTGGCAACATCGACCTTGCGTGATCTGTACACAAAATACATGTACCAGCTAGAAGTCGCTCGAGAGGGCATCCTCTGTTGAGCCCACCACGACCTCGGCGGCGATTCAATAGGCAGTCATCTTAACAAATCGGTAACCAATGCCTTTTCCTTTTTCCCTTCTTTCTCTTGGTTCTTCATCCTACTAAATTCACCCGTTTGCCGCGTATCCGAACACACGGCGACCATCCCGGCGCTTGTCGTCATTCGACGGCCTCCAAATTTGAGCACCGCCCCGCGCGAAGCTACCGAGGTCCAGTCTGGGCATCTTTTGTTTGCACCACGATCAAAAGTAATTGACGACACGACCAGCGCGAGACTGAAACTAAACGACTTGGCTCTCCGAATCAGAACGGGCTACTGCCATTCATAAAACCGGCAGCCCGATCGTGGCGTCGTTTCCTCCGATTCCCCCGTCCTCCGTCCTCAATGCCCAAGACCACAAAAGCCCGGCCGTGCGACACCACCAGCAGCTCATCTCCTCGCGATACAGACACCTCCGACGCAGACGCCGCCATGGGGACCAAGCTCTCGCCTGCGCTCAAGGCGCTCATCAACGCGCCGTTTGCGAAGCCTGGGCCGTGCCCCGCGCCCTCCAAGATCCGCGACGTCTACGCGCGCATCGCGCAAGACGCCGCCGCCCACAAACTCGGCCCGCGCCCATGGCTGGTCATCTCTGTATGTCGCTCCAAGCCCCTTCCCCCCCCCCCTCCCCCCATGCGAACTCGTAGCTGACGAGCGCGCCCGCTGCTTCTTCCAGGCCGCCGCCACTTTTACCCTCAACTCGCCCGACGCGCTGCCCATTCTCCATGGCGTCGCATCATCCACCTCCACCACCACCTCCTCCTCCGTCTCCGCCGCCGAGCTGATTCGCGAAGTCGGCCTCAAGTGCATCTCCTTCAACGGCATCCCGCGCACCATCAACTGCCTCAACGCCTTCCGCGCCGCGCTGCCCGACGTCCTCGCCGCGCAGCTCAGCACGACGCCCTCGCGCGCGCTGTCCTCGGCGGCCGCTCTCGACGCCACCGCCGCGCGCGGCCGCGCCCTCTGGGACTCGGTGTACGCGCCGTTTGCGACCAAGCTCTACGGCAAGCTCGCCCGCGCGCACCCGGACCTGCCCGTGCACATCCTCCACAGCCACTACGCCGCGCTCCTGGCCGACCCGCCGGCCGAGGACCGCGGCGGCGGCCTGCCGAGCCTGGGGCGCGTCATGACGAGCGTCGTGGCGATTGCGTGCCTGCGCGCGCAGACGGGCGTCGGCCCGCAGGTGCTGTCGCACGTGTTTGGGCTGCGCAAGGCGCTGCAGGACGGCACGTGCGAGCAGGACGGGCTGGGCGCCGAGGAGCTGGCGGCGGCGCGCTGGCTCGCGGGCGACGAGGGGAGCGCGTGGATTCTCAGGTCGGTGGATGACATTGCGGCGGCGCTGGGCGGGAGCAACTTTGCCCAGCCGCGGGAGTCGAAGCTGTAGCTGGGGAGGCTGGGCATGGAATTCTGGCCATACCGTCGCTCGTTGTGGTGAAGGAATTTGTAGATGACTCAACCGGTTTGCATATATGTGAAGAATATAGACCAATCATATTCATGGTATTTGGAATCTCACACGGAGCCTTGACCCTGTTTGGTAAATTCACCTACTGCTTTGTGGCTGCCTGTGCGGCGGAGAATCTGTCCACGACTCTGGCAGATAGCATGTACCGGGCATGTAAGAATAACAAGACGGAGTGTATATACATGTTTCAAGCATATACCGGCTATTTCTCTATGCCTATGCAAATCATAAATGCCACTATATTCACTGCTTCTACTCCATCTCTTTCAGATAATCCGACACTGTAAACCCGGCGTCCGTCTTGCTCCTAACCTCATCCACGGTGACACCCGGCGCCAGCTCCGTCAGGGTGAGGCCGCCCGCCTTTCGGTCTACTTGAAAGACACACTAATCACAGCCACTGTCAGTCACCAAGACGCGGCGCTCTCCTTGTGCTGGGACATTTGTGATGTACTTACAAGATCGGTGATGATGGTGCTGACGACACGCGCACCAGTCAGCGGCAGACTGCAGTCCTGCACAATCTTGGGCGATCCGTCTTTCGCGACGTGCTCGGTCGCGACGACAATCTTGGTATTGTCCGGGTTGGCGACGAGGTCCATGGCGCCGCCCATGCCCTTGAAGACCTTGCCGGGAATCATGTAGTTGGCAAGATCGCCGGCGGCGCTCACCTGCAGGGCCTGATTCTCTGTTAGCATGGGCGTGTTGAGATTGTGGCCGAGGGAAGCGTACTCCGAGAATCGAAACGTCAACGTGGCCGCCGCGAATCATGCCAAACGACTCGGAAGAGTCAAAGCAGGATGCGCCAGGCACCATGGTGACGGTTTCCTTGCCAGCATTGACGTCGCTGCGGTGTGTCAAGTTAGTACAAATGCAACCATGGAAACTAAGTGAATCACATACGCATCGACCTGGTCTTTCGTGGGGTAGGGGCCCATGCCGAGCATTCCGTTTTCGCTCTGCAGCCAGACGGTGCGGCCCTCGGGGATGTGGTTCGCCGCCAGCGTCGGGATGCCCACGCCGAGGTTCACGTAGAAGCCCTCCTGGAGCTCCTGCGAGGCGCGCCTCCCGATGCGCTCGCGTCGCGTCTGGTGCTCGCTCTGCTCGCTCTGCTGGCCGGCGCCGGCCCGCGTCTCGTTTTCGGGCGGCGCCCGGATCTTGAGAAGTTCAATCTTCTTCTTCGCCGTCGCGGGCACGACGCGGTCGACAAAGATGCCGGGGAGGTCGACCTCGTCGGGACCAATCTCGCCAATCTCGACAATGTTCTCGGCCTCGACAATCGTCACCCTGGCCGCCTTGGCCATGAGCACGCCATAGGCCTTGGTGGTGTATCTGCAAAGCGAGTCAGATCTGGACAGCCCTGACGGTGAACCGAAAACTTTGTACCTACCGGAAGACGCAGTTGCCAGCCTTGTCGGCCTTGTAGGCTCGTAGAATCGCAACGTCGCCAGGAAGCGACGTTTCCATGAGAAAGGTCTTGCCCCCAAACTCCCGCGTCTCGCGCTTGGTGCCTCGCTCCAAGGTCTTGCCCCCGGGACCGAGTCGTACCGGGATTTCGCCGTCTTGCACAAGAGTGTCTGTGTTGGATTAGACATGCACATTGTCGATGATGCGCGTCTCGCGAAACTTACGTGCGCCTGTGGGAGTAAAGAAGGCTGGGATGCCCGCTCCCGCGGCCCTGATGCGCTCTGCTAGTGAGCCCTGGGGACACAGCTCGACCGCAATGTCTCCATTCAGGTATCCCTTTTCTAGTGTCTTGTTGTTTCCGAGATATGAAAGCGTGAGCTTCTCGATTTGGCCGTTGCCAATGAGCAGCGACAGGCCACCCTTTCCTTCAATACCAGCATTGTTGGACACGGCGGCGAGAGAGTGCAGCGAGTCTTTGCCTCTTCGGTGGAGCGCCTCGATGAGAGTTTCTGTTCAAAGTTAGCAACTTCAACTCATGAGATGACGAGACGTCGGCAGGTACCAGCAACACCGCACAGTCCGAAGCCGGCGCTGAGGATGGTCGCGCCGCTCTTCACATCAGCCACGGCATGGTCCGCGCTGTCCCAAACTTTGGAATATCGGCTTGGTCTCTTTTGAGATAGCAGAGCTGTTGTTGTGATGAATGTTCGGTATCGGTGTGTCGGTGTTTTTGAGAGAGTCGCTTTGGCCGCTGCGCACGAAGCTGCAATGGGTCTGCGAAGCGTGATGCGCGCAGCCATTGGTCTCAATACCGATGCCATGTCGAGTGGAAAATGTCTCACGGATGAATTGAAGCAAGACAAGGGTAGACTTCAAAATCCGTCCCCTATAGAGTATAAGTAAAGCGTTGGCCGTTTCTGGACGTGAAGACGAGTCCGCTGTCGCAGCTGCCCCGGCAGGCGGAGCCTAATCTAAGACCGGCGCGGGCCACCTATGACGTTGAGATGCCCCATCCGCCGGCGCCCAAAAATAGCGGCCGGCCACTAATCCGGGAGGGCCGGAGCCTGTCGCGAGGGCGCATTGAAGTGGTTTGCCAAAGAATAATAAATACCGACACCAAAGAAATACAAGGCATAAATGCGCAATAGAGAAGACTGCATAACGGCCATGGAGGCGCCGAGGCGTCATAGTCGGCGAAAAGCCGGCTTCATGGCGGGCGGCCGTGGATATTGTGGCTTCGGCGGGAAGGCCGCGGTTGTGACGGCTGCAACGGGATGTGCGCAATCGTACGAGGTATGCATTGAGACAATCCGCGCACCGGAGACGAAGGCGATCTTTCCGGGTCGACATGCGGCAGATTCTACACGGTGATGCGCACCGGTCGGGGCCAGTCCGTTTGGCTTTCGATGTGCTCTCGGCATCCTGCCGCATCGTAGAGGTCGCACAGTCTCGCGGCGTAGTCGCGACTCAGTTGTGCCAGAGATGAAGGGAGAAGGAAGATAATCCTAGTTCATAGAATGCAGTTCTTAAAGTACATGTGCGGCACTTTGCGCCGATGCATGCGAGGCACCACTCATTGATGTCCCACGTCGCGATGCTGGGTACGGGGAGCTAATAAAACTGGATAGTGGCCGTCTGCAACCGGTCATGGTATTTCTAAAATGCTTCTCTTTATAGCTGTGGGCACTGATCGCTGCGATGTGAATGCGCAAATGGCAATCTCGGCCCTGTTTGATTCGGTACGCTCTTGGGCTCCCCGGCGCGCTAGGGATCGCTGGTTGAGTTCTCGGCTGCATTTCGTCGTCTGGCGGATCCGATCCGGGGATCGTACGACAGCCACGACGGACAAAGTACGCTCCTGTCATGACTACAGGGGCAAGTGTAAATAGCGAGTGCCGGACTGTGAAGCGGTGGCGAGCCCTCTGCGCCGAAATCTCCGTCGGCGCGGGCTGCCCATAAAACACCGTCGTCACAATCACAGCTTGAATGCAGCTACTGGTATAGCGAGTGGCCTCGGGTATGTACACTACACCAGGAGACGGCCCTGTCCAGGCAAGCGGACAGCCGGTCGCAGAATGCAGGCCGCTGTGGGACCCTGGTAATACCGCGACGGCGCTGATGGTTATCTCCTGATGGAGAGACTCTTCAGATGTTGAAGAGCAGATTGCCCAGGTGCGCGACTGGAGTTGCTACGTTGTGGTCGCTGGAGGACACCCCAGCATTACATGCGAGTCCTTGAGCTTGTGGCCTTCTTTTCATCTTCTTTAATCTCTTCATCTGATCTGTTCGACTTGGCGGCTGCCAGCAACTAGGCCCGACACTGACTCTCCAGGCCCATAGAAGGGCTCTGTGGTGCCATTGCGCGGCTGAATTTGTTGCGCCCACTTCCGCTGGTCCCTTGCTTGCACTCGACGAATTACCAAGGTAATCAGCCACGATGCTTCAGTTTGGTTTGACTACACTTTTGTGATGAGAGGTGTTAAAGTAGTAATGATGACTGCACATATTTGAAAACATGATTGTAAAAAGGTGGCAAATTTGTTTGCGTTATTATGTTCTATGTACCAGTGCGGCTACCAGGTGTATATTAACCAAGATTATGAAAACAAGTATGCTGCATCGTGGTATCGTAGTCGTAGCATCGAATCAAGAGAAAAACTCCATAAACGCCCTCTTTTGTGCAAAAATCTTCCAAGTATCCATCATATAGAACATTTCTGGCTGTTTACAGCACCGCCGCCAGGATGCTCGTCACCAGGCTGACCAGCAGCACCGGCTTGGCGGCGCCGACGAGGTCAGCGGTGGTGGCGCCGCCGGCACTCACCACGGCGCTGCGGCTGCCCTTGATGACCTTGCTCGGCGCGAGGCAAAACAGCTTGGACTGGGTGCTGCCAGCGGTTGTGGCGTTGGCCTGGCCGCCAAGCTTGGCCGTGACGAGGATGGGCGCGGGGCGCAGGATGTGCTCGTCGTAGACGGTGTAGGACGTCCTGCTGTCGTCGCTCCGGTTGAGCTGTCCCGACGCAAACGTGGCGTAGTTTTGGTAGCCATCCGGAATAGCACCGGAATCGGGAATGGTGGCGTTTGTCGAGCAGAGAGTGTTGTTGAAGACGAGAGGCGTGGTGGTTGCTACATCTCCGTGTTAGTACACTGCTTTTTTTTTCTTCTTTTTTTTTTCTTTTTTTTTTCTTCTTTTTTTTTCTTCTTTTTTTTTCTTTTTTTTTTTCTTCTCTTCAACTTTGCGCTGCGAGCTTGGTACTTACATCCGACAACCTTGGCATCGCCGCAGGCACCCGAAACGTCAGGCACCGGGCAGGAGCCGTCGCTCGCGGCGGGGACGCTGTTCAGGGCCTTGATGCACTCGTCGCTGAGGATGCCCGAGCACGAGGCCTGCTCGTTGGCGGTGGCGTTCTGCTGCTCGAGGCGGTACACGCAGAGGCTGGTCTGTCGGCCGGCGACGCTGCCGGGGAGGCTCTCGGGGACGCTGACGAAGACGCCGAGCGACTGGCGGTTGACCGACGTGCCGTAGAGGGCATTCTGCGCGCGCTCGTCGCGGAAGGCCAGGGCGAGGTACCAGTCGTTCGACTGGCCGGGCAGCGTAAAGGCCGTCTCGCCCGTCGAGTTGAAGACGCTGTGGTCCTCGGCAACGGAGCGCGCGGCGCGAGGGCAGCCGTCCAGCGGATCGTTGAGGTCGACGGCACCGGCGAGCTGGGCCAGCGTCGCGGCGGCGGCGGCGGCGGCGGCGAGCAGTGCTGTGCGGGCTAGAGACATGGCTGCCGTAGGGTGTGGTGGTGGTGGTGGTGTCGATGTGGCGCAAGACTAGCAGCAACGATGTGCAGGCGGGAGCTGTTGAGCCTCCTTTGTATAATTAGAAATTAAGAAAGGATATATATATATTCCGATGAGAGCATCCTCTGTGGCGAGGGCGGGTCGACAGGGCTATATACGCAATCACACAAGGGGACCATGAAAACTCTTTTGTCACCCGACTCTGCCGCCGGCCTCTGTCAACGGAGCAGATGTCAGCCCGCCGCCGTCCCCGTCCCGTTCCTTTTTGTTGTAGTACGGCGGGCAAGGCTTTGCGGCCGGGGGGTGGGCGGAATCTCTAGCACGAGGTCCGCGCTCCGCCCGGGCCAGGCGGACACCATGACTGGCTCGACCCCGAAATGGAGTTTTGGCTCAACCAAAAGACAACTTTTACTGGAGCCCATCACATGCCAGAGGTCATTGCTAGAGGGAAACGCATGTTCTTAACTTCTTGGTTTACCCAACAGCCTACCGCTCGGGACTAGCGCGACAGGGCAGGCCTCATTGTCTTTGCTGCTTTGGTCCTCGTGGCCTACCCGTGCCCATCTTCTCTTGCTCGAAGAGGTTTCAGTCCATACAGTTCAACGGGTCTCGCATCGCTTTGATATCGGTGCACAAAAGGATCAAGGAAGAGACGAGGTTTCTTTTGACACTACAGTCTCTGACTTTCTTCTTTGCTGCGCACATGTCTTGTTTCTGCGACAGTGTCATACCAGGCCAACGCTCTTTTGCCAGTCATCATCCAGCCCTGCAAGCCACGATGCTGCAACGGATGGCGTAATTGGCCGTGACGGGGCCAGCCGCCGAGCCTCAACTCGTTGATGACTAGCAATTTCGTACTACGCTTACATTGATAGCAATGCTTCAGAAATGTCGGTTGCATGTGTGCATTGGCCCCCGCCGTGCTCCCCGCTCGTTGCCGAGCTGTCACCGTCGTATCGGCGTATCATTGCACGGCATCTTGGAAACTCTTCGGAAAGACCTTGGCTAGAAGAGCCGCAACACCAATTGGTCCCTGTCACACTAAAACAAGCATTGTGGCGTATCCTATCGTAAAGCCTCACTGGTCATGCAGCAACTGCTGGAGCGATCCGCATCGCAACACGCCTACCAGCAGTCGTTGACAATACTTTGGGGGAGCAAATTCGACTTGGAAGATTCCAGAAAATCACTGATGCTCGCACCACTACTCAACAACTGAGTCGAAGTTTTTCGCTGCGTAATTTTATCACGGCAACATGTCGCGTTGGGGCTGCGACTCGTGCAGGGGCATATAGCCGACAAGACACTTCCTGGTCCCTCTCATCTCCACAGCGGGACGAAAAATGGACGGTGGAAGACGAGGTTATTAAGGACAACTGCTAGGGTAGCTATTCCACTTTGAAGCCAGGTTTAGTTTTGATAGGCGTCTTTTTCTTTCCATTTTTTTCTGGAATAATAGTGCGTCTATGCCATGGCGCTGGGCACAAAGATTGCGCGCCATGTCAATGCTCATCATTGGTAAACAATAGGTTTTAATTGAAGACAGTGTTCTTGTCGCATTCCTGGATACAGAATTGCCTTTGTGGCTTGACCTTCAACTAGGACAGAGCGCTCATCTGATAATGCATTCGCATGTGACGGAGCTCGAGGCGCGCCACCTTTGTCCAGCTGTGATCAACAGGAACACGTGCGGGCAGAAATCGGTGCATTCTAGCGCTGTTCAATGTAGAAAAAAACGTCTCAAGATATCGCTAGTACAGCGAACCGGTTTGACATGGCCGGCGATTTCATGAATCGCCTTGGGGCCGGCCCTGGATTCGCCACCTCTGCATCTTCTTGCATGGGCAATTGACATGTATGCTGGTGCATGTGCTGATGACGTCGCTTTTTATCATGTCGTAACTCGCAAGCCAGCCCTGACGCGGCACTGACTCGTGCCTCTACCCGAGTGTCTGGGCAAATTTCGCGAATTTGCTCAGCACTGACAGGCGGTTTGAGTCGGGTCTGTTCTGTAAAAGACTAGGGCTAGAGTTTCGACGGGGCAGTGAGCAGCCAGATGCCCTTTGTAATTGGCGACCTAGAGCCTGGAGCCTTTGTCGCAGTGAGATGCCTTCACTTCCCATGTCGCGAGACGGCCGTGATGAAAAGCGACGCCCTTTTGTTCCATGGTGATTGTCTTGTTGAAAATGCCAATTATCCCACCCACAAGGACTCGAATAGGCGGCAGCTGAGTATTGCGCCGTCCGGCGATCGGTCTTGCGGTCAGGGATGCGTATCATGAGAGACATTTTGGCTTGTGTTGTTGGAGAGTGTGAATGGGTGCTGACCGCAGTTTCAAAGATTTGGAAAAGTTAAAGTGGTAGAAAGTGAAGTCCTAAATTCCGAGATGGCGGTACTCAAAATTGCTCTTACAGGCGCCAGAACCCCTATTATATATGCAGAGGACCGGATTGGGAAGGCTTCAGGTTGTTTGCGACGATTTCGGCGGCACCGCGACTGGAATGCCACGATCTGAGACACTGCGTCGACGGGTTCAGCTCGGTACTGCCCAGTACGCACTAAAAATAGGATCATCCCTTCTGGAATTGCGCTTGCAGCCTCTTTGAAATCTCTCCCAAGTGTTGTAGATGGGGTCCGCTTCGGCTGCGGCCGCCCCGACGGCGCATTCCAGGACGAAGCCACTGGGAGCAGATGAGGGCATCACCAGGTGCCACCTAACTCTCTCATCAGTTCAGACTCGTTTCGCCGCCCGTTTCCGAATCGGTCTGCGCCAGACCTTTGAACTTTGCTACCATGACCGAAAAAAAAACTGCCATTTGGTGCATAATTATCAGCAAGTGTTGCAAAGGTAGCAATCAATAGGCCAGGCTCTACATGGATGCATACACGTTGAATGGCACTATTGTCCTGCTTATTAGTCCCTACAAAGTGACAGATTCTGCGCGGCTATTTCAACTATGGAACAACTAGACCTTCTTTGTAGCAACACCGTCAGCTCAGGAGTATCATCGGGTCCTCGATCAGCAAGGGCAACCTATTGCACGAACCAACTACAGCGCAAAGCCGCCAGCAACCTGAAATAGATTGGGGGTATCTGAGAGGCTGTTGAGCTACTCTGCGTCAAAGGGTACACGCCGAGGAAACAAGGATATGGCGAAATGTGGCAACTAACCACCCTTGAAGCCTCCTGGCGAGCTAAATGGACAGCATCGTAAATTCCATATATACAGAGCCCGCCCATGTAAGCTATTGACGTGGTCATCTATATCGCAGCTACAATGTGCAAGAGGAATTCATTATTGAGTTTCTTACCTTCTACTTCTTTCATAACGAGCCAGGCCAGCCACGGCCAGGTCTAGATGGGCAGGCACAAGGCGAGACATCCGCAATCCTGCAAGGCTTGATGTCTAATCGCGTGTGCGAAGTTAGATAGCTTTAACTACGGAACTTTCTCCCACGTCAGTCTCGCCCAGGGAGTCAAGCATACTTTTATTTCCTTATTGCCCAAAAGAGGCTAATTGAGCAGCAATAATCAGTGTCTCCCGTCGCCATAGGTGCCGTAACCCAGCAGCCCTGCGCCAAGAAATTTCAAGAAATCCTATAGACTACTCCGGAGGCATATATATGCTCGAGAGTGTTCATTTATATTGTTGATGGAGCGGATATATCGTCCGGGGCATGTCGCGCATCCTCCATGATCACCCCCACGGCAGCTTTGTCGAGCTTAGCCAGGTCATTCTTCCCGCACCAGGCTATCAACTATACTCTTGGGAAAGCTTTTCTGAAGAAAGCTCACACTGGCGCACTACTCTATAGTAGTCTCATGGATATGGCGCTCACCCCGTCAGCGACACAGTGGCGGGGCAATCAGCTGGGCGATGCCTCTGCGAGCACATCTGGCACCCGCTGGTCGTAGAGTCCACGTACTTGGGCAACGAGGACGCCGAGGCAGTGTCCGGAAGAAGTACGCTGGGCTACATCTGGGATGCGAATAGGCATATATACAAGCTAGTGCTGACGGAACGGTAATCGTTTTCGCAGCACTGGCGGGCGGCGTCATATCCTCGGTCAACGACACCGCCAGGTGGCTGCGATGCCGGCTCACTGGGGTCGAACTGCTTCTAATGACGGTACGCGCAGACATTCGAGTCAGTCTCTAGCATATAGACTCATTGAGGAGAGGATTGGCGTGCCTGTTGGAAAGAGAACAGACCTCTCCGCTCTGTACGCACGACTTTGGTGGTGGTGGTGGTTGTGGGGGGGGGGGGGGGGGTCGATGCAAACAGCTACAA
>JARJRE010000334.1:0-38296 GCA_030783385.1 Akanthomyces dipterigenus | reverse complement strand
CTACTCTATAGCTTCAGCCTAGCTTACTTCCTAAGAAACAGACCTACTATGACTTAGTTTTAAGCCATCGTTATACTACTGACTAGAAAAAAATTCATTAAAGTAGGTACCTAAGATGAATAGAATCTCTTTCAGGGTTAACTGCGTGGGCCAGGGTTAGCGTTTCACATTGCACAATATGGACTACTAGGCTTGCTGGCTTGATCAAGGATCACGAAAACTTGTCAAATTTGGCCATTCTACCCCATCACCACACGGGACATTGGTAAAGGTCATTGCAACGATGATGACGATTTATATGCTGAGCGAAAGGCCTATCTATGGTCAGATCTGCACAGGTGGCTGTGTAATTGTGGCTATCTCTCTGTCTACTGGCGAATGGAAAACCAAAAAAAGGACGACTGCATGTTTAAACCGTGACAGTAACAGAATCAATTGCTGCAGTCTTCCAACGGTCGGCGACAGGTCATTCTGATGCCGTGTCGCTCTGCGCCGCGTCTGGTCCTCGGCAACGTCTAATCATTTAGCAATAGCAACGTCAACATTCTCCGAACCATCCAACGGTACGCCAGCGCGGCGCCTTGACTACATTGACTGAGCATTTATCAAAAAGTCTAATGTCGGCCCGCCCCTGTCGTTCTTCGCCCTAGGCACGCTCCAATCGTTTTAGTTGCGTCAAACATCTCCGGACCGTCATCCGGCATGTAAGCGCGGCGCTGCAGCTCGGTTATTGCCAAAGTACTTGTACTTTTGCTGAATACCAGATAACTCTCTCTCTTCGCCGATCGAAAAGTCATCTCTTTCTGGCGGAGAACGTGTTGCGCCTACTTTCAGCATTATTCTAAAGACAGCAGTACAAGGGAAATGAGAAAAACGTGTCGGATAGCGACAGCTTTTTCACGTTTTATAAGCTAAAACTCAATACTTTTTCACTGCATAACAAAACTCGACACAACCTCGTACCTACTCGTCACTGCTGCTCCTGAGAGGGCTTGATGAGTCTGTGCCGAGAAGACCCATCATACCACCCATGCGAATTGATCTCAAAGTTTCCGCGGACACGACCATATTCGTCAAGTCCGCCACCGTACAAGTTCCACAGACTCGCGCGACAGGGATCCCTCCCACCGCGCTGCGCAGTGCTCTCGTGCACCGCGTCGAGCAGAGGCACCCATGCGCCGTCGAGCAGTCTAACGCTGGAAAGACTCAGATTGCGCAGTTTGGGTCCCAGCCGCGAGAAGAAGGGCGCCAGCTCATCAGCCTTGGCGTCGACGAATTTCAAATCCACCTTCGTCAGCTGGGCGCTCATGCAGGCATGCAGCAGCGGACCAAGACCAATCATGGCCTCGTAACCCACAAAGAACTCCCTTTGGGTGCGGATGCCGTAGGCGATGAACTGCAGGGACAGTGTCTGCAGCTGCGGGCTCGCCAGCGCTGCCTGCAGATAGGCGCGCATGAGCGACAGGTCCGACGCGGGCAGGGGCTCGTGTGGCGCTGCGTGCGGGACCTCATCTCGGTAGCCAAAGTTGAACACTCGGAGGTGCTGAAACGCTGGGTGAAGCTGGGCTTCCAGCTCCGCCGCCTGCTGCTCCTCGTGGGAGAGGAGCCGCGTGAAGCCCGAGTGGACAGGGAAGCAGTCAAGATACAGCTCCGTCAGCGGCACGCCGGCATCGGCCAGCGCGACGGGCAGCCCTGAAAGCACCTTGATCATTTCGAAACCAACCTTCTTCTGCCTGGACTGCATTCTCTCCCAAGAATACGGCTGCACCATGAAGTGAAACAGGCGCCTCGGATTGTCCAGCAGCTTGTCTGCGTTGCTGGGCCAGCCGCGATAGTGCTCTGCCAAGAACTGCATCTTTCCTCCACATGCTAGCCGGGAGAATGCCTTTGCCAGTCTTTGCATTGTCTGCGGGTCGTTGAGACACTTGAGCTGCTCCCGATGGCGCCGTGCAAACTCTTTGTAACTGCTGAGCAAGACGTGTCCATAATTGCCCTGCTTCGCTCCGTCTGTCGTCTCGGGTGCCGCTCGGGCGCCGTACTCGTCAGTAGCTCCGGCCTCGACGAGGTGCCATTCGTGTCGCAGAAGCCGGCGGGCCTCTTTGTTTCGGCGGTGATTTCCCTCGGAGCGATAATCATACTCTTCCTCTTCGTCACACTCGTCAAATGGCGTCGTGTCCAGTTCCCGGAAATAACGGTCAAACTCGGCGAGTCGCCTCTTTTTGAACGCGGCTAAACTCGTGGCCATGTCGCTGGGGTATGTCGCCAGGTTGACCACGACAGCGCGGACATGGGCGGCAATGGTCGGATCCATTGACTGTAGCTCAAACCTTTGAATAGACCTGTAGTTTATTGAAACGTGTAGGATTGGAAGAAAGAGCGGCTTGGCCAAGCGCGATAACTTTCGGCATGTCAAGCGGACGCTATTGACCACTGGCAGCGAAAACTGTTTGTGATTCCGCCAAGCCAGGCTCGGAGGGGGGCTGTTGCAAATGAATTCTGGCTTTGCGGCTAGACGGAGTATCTCCGATAGGATTCCCTCAGGAAGTGCCGTCAGACTCGAGATGGCCATGGTGAGTTGCCGGTTCCAATTGTTTGAGACGGAGCTCTACAATGCAGATCGAGCCGGGGTTATGAGGAGTGAAGAAGTGGCAATCTTGAAAAAGAAGGTAAAGATGATGAAGAAGAGAAGCATGACAGGAGCAAGGACTCGTCAGATATATAGATAGGGGCACGAAGCGCAGCACGCCCAACAAAGCCGCAAAGAACAAAGCCATGTACAAACCAAGCAGAAAGGGAGCTGGTCAAGACGCATAGGCGCGCACGGCGCAACGCAGGGCCGAGGCGACTACAACAAGGCAGCTTCAAATTAGCATTAATGACAGCGAAGTTTGTTCTTTTCTAGAAATGGAGGTGCAACACTTTGAAAGTTTGTCACGAGCCTCGTTCCACTGGATCTGAGCAAACTGGATGCCGAGTTGCGAGGTCGCAGTGTGTCCAACTACATGTAACCATATGCGCTTTTTTATCAATGTACTTGGTTTAGTTTTTTTTTTCGATTTTGATAGAGGCAAATGAAAGCGATCGCGGGATGCTGGGTTGTCCCATGGCGTGCCGCGGACAGAACAAAGCGCCCTTCTGGTGTCAACATGTGCGGAGCACTCGAATGTTTTTTTCTCGCTTCTTCGCGAGCACTCCAAGTGTACTAATACAGTGTCTCAGGAGCTGGGTAGCAAGAGACTCGAAGTACAGTTACTGCAACTGCACCGCTGCCTGGTTGGGACGTAGCTCTTGAGCACTGAATAGCTGATTCGCAAAACCGAGTCATGTTGGCGATACAAGACACCCGAGTACTTGTAGCGTTTTTTTTTAAAAAAAAATTCTCTGTTTTTTCCCCAAAGAAGTGGTCCAAATGTACTCATCTAAGCATTGCGCTTACGGATGAGTCGAGTCGTTGTGGCTGCAAATATCGAACTCTGTACTTGACAATTATGACTAGTCATCAGAAGTTGAAGCGTCATCTCTCGAATCATCGAATTTAGCAACATACGCCGAACTCTCGTACATCCCTCGAGTACTCAATCACCACTTGTTTTCAGGATGAAGAGCCTCGCCTTCTGGAGAACTAGCCTGGCTCACCGCCGACTCGTTGCAAACGCCCGCCTGCAGCTGCTCATGACAAACGCCGGCCGCCCAGCACTCGGTTGGAACATCTAATACTCTTCTTCCGAGCACTCATCTCCTATTTCTAGTCCTCCCCTCCACATTAGCTCCCCGACTGAGCATTCTGCAATTCAGCCATGGCGCACCGCACCATCTTGAGTTTGCCCGACGAACTGCTCGTCATGATTTGCCAACACTTGGCATTCCGAGATCTGGGCACCTTTGCGCGAGCTCACGGCTGGAGGATATACGGCATCGCAACAGAGGCTCTCTTTCGCCGAGACGCCACGACGCGCAACTCGTCTGCGATTCTGTGGGCAGCCAGTGCCAGCGGCGTCTCCGTCGAGTATGCGCAGATGGCTCTGAAGATTCTGCGCAACAGCGTCAAGTATGGGGGAGACGTCAATGCAATGTATCACAGACGTGATGCAGTTTGTACCGCGATTCACGTTGCGGTAGCCCATGGCAATATACGCTTCGTCAGCGAATTGATCGATTTGCGAGCAAGAATCAACACCTTCAGCGTCCGATTGTGGAAGTTTTTAAACGTCGGCCGGTTCAATAAAGGCTTGGATCGCGCCGCAAAACTGCGGGAACTTGCCAAGAAGGCAAGAATACAAAATTGTTGCTGGCTTCTAATGTTGCCTGCCATGTTCCGACATGATCCCCAGATCGTGCTGGGGCTGGTTCGACACAGATGTGCCTCTTACCTTGCGCTTAATCGCCAGGAAATTTATGTACCGCCCTTGCTTAGACGACCGGTCGTTTATTCAGCATATACAATCAATCATTTCCTAGTCGAGGAAAACCCATTTCCCGACCACCCAGAAATTGTCAAGAGTTTGCTTGAACGCTTCGGCGGAGAGGGGGCGCTCCCGGAGCCGAAATCGGGGATGCCGCCTCTGATGAAAGCCATCGAGGTGGGGAATGAAGCTGCAGTGGACGTCTTCCTTGCGTTCCCGCAGAACCTCAATGCCGTCTCGACCCTTGGATGGTCCATGCTGTGCTATGCTATCGACGGGGCTGCATCGCGTCTGATGCCCAGACAGAGAAACTGGAGTGCAGCACTCGTCAAACGCCTGCTCGACAAAGGCGCAGGCGTAGAGGTGGGGAGACCTTCATCTCCTTTGCAGCTGGCTGTCACGTCTGTTCTGGACGATAAGATTGTAACCGATCCAGGTCATACAAGGAGAATGAAGCACGTCATTCAACAACTGCTCGGCTACGGGGCAGATGTACATGCTCCGATGGCCGGCGGCATTACTCTCGGCCAATATATTTTTCTTGAGATGCAAAAAAAGAACGAAGGGCATTTGCTGCGCGATCTCTTTCTGCAGTTCCTGGACCATGGACTACACGTTGGCGACCTCTTCCCAGACGGAGAGACTCTCTTTGGAAAAGCTCTCGCGTCAACTGCCATAGGCAAAAAGCTGATGGACGACCTGGTGGCCCGTGGCGTACATCCTGCACCGCACGAGTGTGACCACGTACTGCAGCTCTGGCTGGACAAGTCCAAGGCACTGCCCAGAGAGATTGAGCAAAACTTGCATCAGTTTGCCCCCATGTTCTCCCAAGCTGCTGTCGACCGGGCGTTTGCCCAGATTGTTCTAAACAACGAATCCAAATTATTCGACGCTTTGAGTCTATGGAGAGAGACGAGCAGACCAGCACAGCTTCTGGGCACGGCGCTTCGATGCCGCTTTCCGCGCCGCGAAGCCCTTTACAGGCTCCCTGTCAACATGGCGTGGTGCAACAACAGGGGCCAAGGCTACGGGCACATCATCGTGGAGGAGCTTGGCAAAGAACGCTACTCGGAGCGCGAGGCAATGGAGGAAATCAAGAGCCTTGTTGCAAAGGGACTGAGGCTTGACGTGCGAGACCGCGGCGGCAAGCGCGTTTTGCAACGGCTGACGCTACTTCAGGAACAATTTGAAGGAGAGGACCCCTTTGGAAAACTGGAGAGGCTGCTGATGCGTACTCGATTAGAAGAGCAAGGCGACGAGATTTAAATGAAACTAAGCGTGACGTATGCTTCGATGTATTCTTGGCAGGGGACCCGGGTGTGGGAGGTTGAAGACTACAATACATGTTGCTTCATGAATTGCTTTACGGACCTTTGGAAACATCAATAGTATACTCAGTTACGAATTTATGATTATTATTATTTTTAACCGCAAAGCTCAATGTTATGAGGTCAATCTTAATAACTGATTAGAGATAATGCCAGGCCAAACTCGCGACACTATGAAACCCAGGTCACTTCTCGGCAGACGACTCGTCAAACTCGTCAATCACACTTCTAGGCTCTGTAAAGCTCCCCAGCGGCTGATACTTGAGGTGGTGAAAGCCGAACCCAGGCGGTCCGCCGAGCTCGATCCCGCGCTCATTCTTGGTCCAGATGTCGTTGGCCGCCAGCCCCAGCACAATCACCAGCAGCCCGTACCGGTACTCGGGCGTGCCAATCGCCTCGCCGTTTTGCGCGTCAATGACGGTGATGAGGTCCGGCACGATGCCGAGCACGTCTTCCTGCCGCTCCTCGGCGTCTCCTCCGTCGCGGACCCTCAGCACTGCGATGTTCTCATTTTTAAACGGAATCTTGACGCGGCCGCGGAAATCACCACGGCTACCCTTGCCGGGATTTCCGCCAGCCTCGTCGACCCGAACATCAGCACCCTCAATGACGCACTCGCCGTATGCGTACCCCCCGCGGAGCATACGCTCGACGCCGACAATCTTGCCCTTGAACAGGACGCGTCCCGCGCTGGCGCCGCCGCACTCGTCAATGATGGCCTCGGCGACCGCGTCGACGCGGCGCCCCCGCCGCGCGCGCACCACGCTCCGTCCTATACGCCACGCCTGCGAGATTGTGTGCGCCACGATCCAGCGCTTCGTCTCGGCGCCCGTCACGGGCGCGTCCGCCGTGGCCGTGTGCGAGCCCATCTGGCTGAGCGCCGCGCGCAGCACCTTTTCGACCGTGAAATCGGACGTCGCGCGCGCCATGACCATCACGTTGCCGTTGCCGTCGGACATGGCCGTCGGCGACCAGATGGGCGACCGCTCGTTGAAGACGACGGGCGTCGTCTGCCACTGCGTCGGGTACGCGCGGCCCATCCAGTCGCCGTCGACGGCGGGCAGGTTCATGTTGGTCGTGGAGCCGAGAATCATGCTCTGCAGGCCGTTGCTGCCGCCAATCTCGACCGAGACGACGTGCGTGATTTTTCTGCGGCAGACCTTGGCAAGCTCCTCCTGGGCCTCCAGCAGCTCGTTGCCGGCCAGCTTCTCGATGCCGACGGTCGGGCTGCCCACGCCGCCGCCGCCGCCGACGCTGTCATCGTCTTGGAGGTCCTGGGGGCTGATGACTCGGACGACGGCGCCTCGGCGGAGGTCTTCCCGCAGCCGAATCATGCTCGAGTAGGGAGAGCCGCCACCGCCGGTGCCTAGGATGTAGCAGCCAATTGAGATCCAGTCGACGTCGGTTTCGGAAATGTACCAGACGCGGTCCCGTACGTTTGGTCTGTAGTTCAAAGGGTCGACTTCGACTGGCGGCTCGGGCTTTTCCTGGGCATGTGCGCTACGCTGTCTTTCCAATAAAATATCGCTGTCGGACTCATCTTCGGCGTCTTCGTCAAGACTAGACGTGATGGCTTTGGAAAAGTCAAAGTTGCCAGCGGCCCTGACAATGAAGCGTGTCTTGTGATCGATGTACTATTCAGTAATTAGCAGACGAATTCTCCGTGCAAGGTGCTGCTACACCTACCTGCAACGGGAATGATTCCTGTTCAACGACCTGCGCAGTCTCGGGGGAGGCGCCCGCTTCGACTGTCTTGCGGATGACGTCTTGGCCGATTTCTTTGAGCCACTCAGTTGACGATTTGGATTCCGTTGACTTGACTACATCTACAACGGCGCTCACACGCGCCATTGCTGCGCCGATAGCATTCGCGACTCCTGCCCACCGCGGCTTGATGACCTTGCTAGCACCAGCTAGCGAGTCGGGCGCGATAATGACACCTCCGCCTACCAAGAAGACTGGAAGGTCTTCTGGAGACGTCTTCATCTTGTCAATGACATTTTCTAGTTTACCTTTGATAATATCTTGAATCGCCTCAAGTTCGGCCGGGGAGACTACGCTTGAGACAAGGTTGCGGTCTCCGAGTTCCAATTTGTCGTTTGACATGACTGTGCAGTCCGTCGCCGTTAGAAAACCGCCACCGAAGACGATGGAATCTCTTTTTAAATTATATCCAACGCTCTCCGGCCCGACGGAGATTGAGTTTCCCTGGCGGACAATCGAGCCCCCACCCAAGCCGATGCTTTTGATGTCGGGACAAGCAAAATTCATGCGTATCCCGGCAAGTTCACTGTAGGCCGCCTGCTGTCGGGGAAATCCATTCGTCTGTAAAAGTCCGACATCTGTAGTGGTACCGCCAATGTCGACAACCATTGCTGCCTCTTCAAGTTGGCCCTGAGCCAGAAATGCGGCTCCTCGCATACTATTCGCCGGGCCGCTCGAAAACGTGCGAATAGGTAAGTGAGCAGCTTCTTTCCCTGATAGGACTGTTCCGTCGTTTTGAGTGATAAAGACGGGGCATGTCATGCCAAGTTTCTTGACAGGCTTCTGGAAGGCCCTGATTGTGTGTCTGGCAAATTGCAGGATGGAGGCATTGAGTATAGCAGCATTCTCGCGCTCTAGGAAGCCCAAGTTGGCAATTTCTTTGGAGCAGACAACGTCGCATCCAGGGACTATTCGACGAATAATCTCGGCTGCCCGCTCTTCCTGCCTCTCGACTGCATCAATGGGACTAAAGACACCATTTACAACAACAGCGCTGAGTCCTTTCTCTTTGATGATGCGGCCCTGCTCCTCAATCTCGGACTCTGATATGTCAGAGATTAAGCTGCCATCAATCTCAAGACCACCCTTGACGAGCGCATAATGGCCAAGTATGAGATCTCGCATGTCGACGGGCCAGTCCACACACGGTGGCGCAAACTTGGAAAATGGACCACAAAGGCGGACAACTGCGACTTGGGAGAGGCGAGAAGCATCGCGCTCCACGACGGCGTTGACAAAATGAGTAGTTCCGATGGTGACGCTGGCTACTGAAGAGGGTTGAATATTCGCCGACTTGAACATGGCCGTGATGGCCTCGTCTATACCGTGGCTCGCCTCTGGTGTGGTTGGCGCCTTGTGCCAAGCAACAATCCCACGGTTGTCAGACTGGAGCTGTGACGGATCGATGATGACGCCATCGGTATTGGTGCCTCCGACATCGACACCAATACGGAGGCCGGCCGTGGCAGCGCCAGTGTCTGCCATTTGTGTTGTCTGGAGAGCTGCCAGGAAGATGCATTGCAGAGTTCCGACGATGCCATGTCCGACGACATGTCCTGAAAATGCGGGGTTCTGAGGCGTGGCTGGGACATTGACCCACCAGAATTAATCAGATACGATGTTATTCGGACATGCGCTTATGGAGGAGCTGTTTGGATCACTTCTGAACATATAAAGCTTATTCAATCGAAGCTCTGGGAGACCTGTCGGTGGCTGAAGGCGACGACTGGCGGCGTCGTGTTGCCAGGAGCGCCCATATAAGCGACGAAGGAATACTGCTGGGCATAAATGGTTGTAATGCAAAACAAATTTGAATAAAGCCTTGATAACATTTCTTGATTTCCTCTTGTTTTGTTTTTATCTGCATGATTATTGTTCCCACTCATCTCTGCCACCTGAACGTATCTCTATTGTATTCCAAGTGGCTTTAGGGTGGTGTTTTTGTGATCATCTGCCCAGGGCGTGCTCGGACGCCATCACTTGGCCTGCGATTTGAAGTTCACGATGGCACATGTGCATGAGTGATGAGAAATGCCCATGTAATCCGTGACGTGTAACAGCCGAACGGACCACAGGCATACGTAAGTGTGTGGTATAAGTGGAAGCGGGCACGGCTAGGGCTGGCGCAGGTTATCTGCTTTTTA
This sequence comes from Akanthomyces dipterigenus, assembly GCA_030783385.1. Classification (NCBI taxonomy): domain Eukaryota; kingdom Fungi; phylum Ascomycota; class Sordariomycetes; order Hypocreales; family Cordycipitaceae; genus Akanthomyces; species Akanthomyces dipterigenus. The sequence goes on along the minus strand of JARJRE010000334.1, from coordinate 28,657 downwards.
TTACTGTGGCAGATTGGCACAGGCAGTGTTAGCGTCTCGCTCTAGTAATTTCAGGCAGCAAGTCATTTGGCAGAGAATTTGATAGAGTTTCCTCGATGCTAGGCAGACGCTGAATGTAGTCGGCCACACACCACACCTGTCAGGTTGAGCGTAGTGATGGGTTTGCTAGGTCGCTCCGCGTAGTAAGTAAAGGTAAAATCCAGGGAAAACAGCTAAATTCAAAAGAGACTATCTTATCGCATTCAGAGCCCAAAAGTCTCAGTTCATAAACGAGATTCTTTTATTTGTTCGTCATTGTCGCTGCCCTGTAGGGCCAGATGGGTGGCGGGCGCCGCGCCACACGCCACGCACGCCACGCATGAAACCGCCACTGGCACCAGCACCAGCACTGCACCAGCTGCTTCCTGCGGCTTCGCTCAACCAAAGCCAGAGCTAAAGCTTACGCCTCGCCTCTTCCACATTCTATTCACGCTTCCATAGAGCTACGTCAGCCCAAGTGCAGCGCATCGACACGCTAAATACAACCTCGGTCCCGTCTCAAGCGGCGTACGCAAGCTGCTTCAACGGCTCTAATGAAGGCCGCGCCCTTTTCCATCATCTGATTCATCTTGTCGCACCCCACGACACAGCGAGCGGCAAAACGTCAGGACGATCGATTCCGCATCCTCGCTGCACCCGCATTTCGCTTTTTTGCGGCCTTGCATCTGCATCAGCTTCTTAGCTTGATAAGCTGCAATAGACTGCAGTGTGGCTGGCTCACACTCGCAAGCCTCACAATACCTGATACTTCATACAATAGCTCATCGACAACAAACGCTGCGACTGAACCCAGTTCCTCAGCTGTCACCCACGCTTTGCTACCGTCGCGATAGAAGACAGACGTCATCATGGCCCATTTCAACTTGACGGGGGAGGAAAGCGCAGGCAGTTACTTTGCGGCGCTGCCAGGCACCTCTGGCACTGACCTTATTCAGCACAACACTACTCAAATGAAGGCCAGATTCTTTTCTCACAGAGATGAGGTAGCGGGTAGGTGACTCCTTCTTAAACTCGAGCCAGGCTCTAATTCTTCTGCAGGGTGCCATCCTAGCCGCTGGATATACGAGCTCATCAACAACCGCTTCACCGTCTGTGACCTCTTCGACCGAGCCCGAGCCCAGAGCGCCGAATTCGATAGCCCCTACACCTGGGATCATCCTCATAAGCTGGTCATCAACGGCAATCAAAGCTACTCGACAAGTTCAAATCAAGTTGTTTCCTCAATATGTCTGGACTGTCACTTCCATTTCGTCTTCAAGATGGCATGGGACGAGGACCACACGAGCGCGCTTTGCCACCACTCGCAAGCTGTCTGGCCGCTGCCAGACAATATGTTTCCATGGCACCATATTGCATGGGCCGGCTCTGCATCCCCAGGAAGCATGGCTAGCGACCACAGCAAATACAACCCTATTCTGGCAAGAGAGAATTTTGTCTGCACCGCCGCCCCCTGCACGTTCCAGATCACATTGGAGATTAGCGAACCCAGAATGCACAGCTGGTGGGTCAAGCTGCTTCTCGACCACGAAGCAATCCGGCACGAACTCGACCTGGCTCGAGCGCAGGACCCAGGCAGATACGAAGGAGCCACAGACGAGTGGGCGTATCAAACGCCGCTGAACCTCAATACCTATCTCAAGAACCAGCTGGAGTCTACTGCCGAGACAGTACGAAGCATATCAAAACGTAACAAGCGCTTCGCTGTTCTGTTCGGACCGCGGTGCTTCTCCATCTTTAGAGAGCTCGAGTTTCTAGAAAAGATAGAAAACAACAATGGCGTCGACGAAGGGTCCTTTACACCGCGACCCGCCGCGCCCTCAAACGGTCCTCTAGGCACCACAGAGATGAATACTTATCGAGCATATCTTGAAGATGTTCGGGTAGAGGTGCAGTGTTTGATACACAAGGCTGGACAGGCTCCCGAAAAGCCTACTTTCTGCACTCCAATGTTGCATGGTGTGCTCCAGTGCGCCGAGGTCAGGGACGTCGAGTCGAATGCTTTGGTTGGTACGGATCGGTATAGGCTTCTGGGTGTCTTGCCCACACAAGGAAGAGAAATTGTGGTCAACGCGTACAAGCGACAGTGGGATCTTCTACCTTCCTCTCGAAAAGAGCTTCTGGACGCTCTCTTGAATGTTGCTAATGACGCACAAGACGATCTTCTGATCGACTATGCCGTCGTGCAATCATCCGTGTACGAGAGTCAGCCGCGCCAGCAAGCTCTTTCTGATGATGGCGGTACCATTTCGCAGTCAATGGCGTACTTTGGGCTCACCCCGCCAAATAATTACCCTGCTGAAGCTATCATCCGGGCTTTTAGAAAGAAATTAGTCGACGACCCGGCTGATGCCAGTACAGCCAGGAGCGTGTTGTTGATGATTGCATCCGAGTCTCAAGACGATCATTATCAAGCAAATCTGCTCATGGAGGCCGATCAGAAAATGTCTTTGGAGACTTCCAAACACGTCATTGGTCTAAACGATTCATCAAACATTATATCCGATGCCGGTGCCGCCACTCGTAAAAAGCTCTTGGATTGCCAGAATCCGGGGGCGAGACAACTTTACTTGGAGGCTCTTGACTCGATCGCCGAGCATACTGCATCACCTTCGCTGAAGCAAGCCGCCCAGGAACTCGCCCATGAGACTGCCTCGGGTACAGGTATGCCCGGCGCAGACTCTGGTGCTCCTGTCGACTTCTCGTTGCCTGTTGGATTAGACAACATTGGAAACACATGCTACCTCAACAGCCTGCTGCAATATCTCTTTACAGTCAAACCTGTGCGAGACGTGGTTTTTGAATACGACGATCTTAAGCTCGGCTTATCTGAGGACGCGATCGATAAACGCCGCATTGGTGGGAACAAGATGCAAATGGACAGAGGAGAAGCCGTCGTTGCAGATGCGTGTGAGTGCACACATGACTTTCTTAACGAGCAGGTACTAACAGCATAAAGTTGCTCAAGAACTTGCTGCTCTATTCGAGACTCTGCAAAAGTCAGGAAAGACGGCGACTAGACCTTCTCAGCGTTTGGCTAATGCTGTCTTGCTATCAACGCATACGTTGCTCAATAGCGAGAAGGCAGGTGACCGACCAGGCAGTCCTTTGCCTCCACCACTCCCGTCTAGGCCTTTGCCAGAACCAGCTGCTAGCTTGCAAGATGGCCCCGGGGATGCTAGCATGGTGGACTTTGAGCATCAGGGTAGTGCTCCTCTCGATACCGCCAGCCTATCTAGCACTAGGACTCTAGTGGAGCGCGACGAGGCAAGCCCGGAACCCTCGTACGAGCAGGTTGAAAAGGCTGCAGGACCAAATGAGCAGACCATTACAACTACGACGGAAACGGGCAGTGGAGATGATGCAGTCATGTTGGATGGCGCGCCGTCAGCCTCAAAACCCAGCGAGGATACCCAAACCGAAAAGTCAAACCCTACGCTTGGTACAGAAACCACTGATGTCGACATGGTTGATGTGGTGGCTCCTGAAACTATCGACCAAAAGGTGCTCAGCGCCCTCGAGCGCCAGAAGCGATCTTCGGGCACAGATCAGCAAGATGTCGAGGAGGTGATGGGCAGCATCATCAACCGCTTGCAAGCCGCTATTCGGCCTAGCTCCGTTGACGAAAAGACTGGTATACAGCTTGAGAGATTGATGGAAACGTTTTTCGTCACGACAGTCAACTATACCAAGAAGTTTCACGAACAAAAGTATCAGCATGAGGTCAGCTTCGACAGATCCATCACCGCTTTTCCGGCCGAGAACGGGCCGTGCAGTCTGTACGACGCTCTTGGCAGAAACTTTGACCAGCAGATTCTGGAAGAGAGCAAACTATCACGATATACTACCATCAGGACGCTGCCGCCGATTCTGCATGTGCTGATTCAGCGCACACAGTCCAACGGTAGCAAAAATGGCAACCCGGTCATCATCCCCGAAACCTTGTACGTAGATCGTTTCATGGACACGGACCATGATTCCCCGGTTTTCCAGCGACGTGTGGAGGATTGGATCACAGCGAAACGTATTGCCGATATTAAGACAGACCTTACGAAGCTTGAGGACAACCCCTCGTACCTGAGGTCACTTGAACATTATACAACTCCTGAGCCTTTGGCTTTCGACCAGCCTACACAGCAAGACGACGCTCCAGAAGAGGTGGAGACTTTTGACTTTGATGGCCCTGTAGAGGATGACTTTTTGCTCATTTCACCCTCGAAGCCGGCCGTTGAGCAGGTGCAGGAGCCGGCTCCCAAGGTTACCGGTATCTACGAGACCTACTGCCAGGTCAGGCAGATGATGGAAGACGAGCTGATGCGCTGCGACGATACCATTGCAGCGCACAACGAGGAACTGAAGGAGGTTCCGTACCGCCTCCACGCCGTCATCTGCCATCGTGGCCAGCTCATGTCTGGCCACTACTGGGTCTGGATCCGCGACTTTCAGGACGACGTGTGGCGGTGGTACAATGACGCCGATGTCAAGGAGAACAAGAACACTCAGGAGGTGCTCCGGACCCTGAGCACGAGCGGTGAGCCGTACTATTTGTGCTATGTGCGAGACGAGGACAAGGACAAGTACGTCGACGTTCCGAAGCGCGAGCAGCCCCCACCGCCGAAGCGGGAAGCTTTGCTGGAGGCCGTGCCGGAACTCGTGCCGGAGCTTGTGCCCGAGGCGTCGTCGCCGTTGGAGAGCAACTCGCCGGAGCCGGAGAGGCTTGTTGATGCTGGCGTTCATGAGATGCTAACGCCACCGTCAGAACCTGCAGATGAGTAAAGTATGCTACTGCATTGGTTGCATGTGCAACTCGTATCGACCATGCAAGCAGTTGGAGGTGTTCCTAAGCGGCTGCGCGGGACACGGCTTTTTTGTACTATAGATGCATACATGACATGATTCATGCTAGAGCGGCATACCTTGATTTGCATTTTAGTTTTCACGCATACAGCATTCAATCACGAGATTTTGCATTCATCCAAAACGTGTTTTTTAATTCTCTTTCGCAGTCATTATATTATTACATGATTTACCTCTTCTTTCCCTCGCACGATCGCCCATTTACCTCCCTTTGAAGACGGGCTTGCGCTTCTCCTGAAAGGCCTTGAGAGCCTCGTTGCGGTCCTCGGTGGCGACGACGCGCTCGTACATTTTATTCTCCTTTTCGGGGCGCGCCCAGGCGACGGCCTGCAGCGCGGCACGAATGGCGACGGGCCCGCCCTCGCAAATCTCCTGCGCGAGGCGTACAGCCTCGCTGAGGGCGGCCTTGCGGGCGGCGGGCAGGATGTCGGCGCCGTCGCGCTCGTCCTCGGGCACGACCTCGACGAGGCGGTCAGCGATGCCGAGAAAGTAGGCCTCGGGGGCGGCGACCCGGCGGCCGGTGAGGACGAGGTCGCGCGCGCGGCCGAGGCCGATGAGCGCGGGGAGGCGGTGGGTGCCGCCGGCGCCGGGGAGGATGCCGAGGCGCGTCTCGGGCAGGCCGACGGTGGCGTTGGAGGAGAGGACGCGAAAGTGCGTCGAGAGGGCGAGCTCGAGGCCGCCGCCGAGGGCGACGGAGGAAATGGCCGAGATGGTGGGGATGGGGAGGTCGGCGAGGGAGGCAAAGGTGGCGCGGAGGTTGGTAAGGAATTCGTTGGTTCTAGATTTCGATCAGTATGTTCCTTTCTTGTGACGGTAAGACGGGGAAAAGTGTACTCTTGCTGGCTGAAGCCGCGGCGCTCCTTGAGGTCGGCGCCCGCGCAAAAGCTCGAGTCGACGGCGCTCGCGATGACGAGGGCGCGCGTGGGACCGCCGTCGGCCGAGGTGGCGGCGGGGTGCTCCTCACCTTCGGGCCCGTACTGCGCGTGGATGGCGTCGACTTCGGCGCGCAGGGCGGCGAGGAGGCCCTTGGAGATGGCGTTGCGGGCGGCGGCGCGGTTGAGCTCGAGGACGCGGATGTGGCCGGTGGCACTGCTGCCGGCGGGGAGGTTGGCGACGCGGATGAGGGGCTCGGCCTGGGCGGAGTAGCGACGGAGGGAGGCGCGGCTGGTGGTCGCGGCAGCAGGAGAGGGATTGACGAGGAAGTAGGTGGCCGTGGAGGTGACGGCGCGGGGGAGTCGGGGGGCCATCGTTGCGGAGAAAAGGTGCGAGGCAGCTAGCTGTAAGTTTTGTTAGGACTCTGGACAGTGACTGAGGGGGTTGATATAGTGGCGGACCTTTTGTGTATGCAATTGAGATGGGAGGGGGGAAAGGGCTTGGAAAAAAGATGTGTGCGTGATGAGGACGAGCTTGGAGGAGATGTCCGTGTTGATACTGTAGAGCAGAGCCAAGCTTGGGCGAGGTGACGTCTGGGGGCTCGGCTTACGTCGGGCCAATTGCGCTATTGGTCGGCCGCTTGGGAGTGGTGAGCCGAGGTGCGTAAAGCATGGGTGAAAATAATGTATTTGATTTTTTAAATACATGGAAACCGGCTAAGTTTATTTTGTATTGATTCCTTCGTCTTTTTCCAATCAGTTGCACAAGTACCTTGGCCTGGTGGTGGTTGTTTGGACTGGGGTGGTGTTGAGCTGAGCTTGCAAACACGGCATGTGTAGATTGGCATGTATAGAATTATGAAATTTCATGACGCCCAAGTACTAATTACAGCTTCAAAATATTGACGTTTTTCTCCCTCTGTTTATCATTGGGCCATCTCTGCTTGGTTGGTGTTCTGGCTGCTGTTGGCTGCTCACAGTCACACTCTCAGAGTTGCCAACGACGTCACAGAGCCGTCCAGTCACCGAAACAGCTGCACGGAGCACACGAAATTCCATTAGCAACTCATGACAGTCGCGCGCTACAATATAACAAGCCTATCCCTTTTTTTATTATTTCGGGATGTTTATATCCCTAGTGGCACCTCCACCGTCTGCAGCTGCATGCACAAAATGGATGCCTTGCTTGCCTTGGGCAGGATAAACCGGGGCCTTCAGCCCAGCTGCGCCTCTGCAACAGCTTATTCCAAAAACACCAAACACGACTTACACGCTTCCAGCTCACGATACTTGCAATATCATCGCCTTTTTGCCTCTAGCCCCTTCAATTACATGATCAAAAACGCCGGCACAATCTACTTCTCATGCGCACGACTCATGAGCGCACGACCGATGATCCCCGTCATGCCAGCCACCGCCAAACGCTGATGCCAAGCGGCGCGGGGCTAGACTGACGGACCGCTTTGGCTCCGCAGCAAGCTCATCATCGCCATTACGCTATCCAGCCTCGCTTTTTGATCGCCTCGGGTGGGGATGGTACAATCAGAAAATTTCATCCTCAACCTCCCACGTCTGAACCGGCAAAACGCTTGTCAACTGGGACGCCTGCATCTTCGGCGGTAACTTGAAGCGCTTCTTGACGGCAGCTATCGTTGAAATGCAGCAAGTGTGTTTACGGCGGCGGGTCTCGAACGGGCATTTAACTGCGGCGGCAGCAGTGGCATCGCATCTCCAAGTACAACCTCTCCATGCGCCTCAATCGTAGAGAGAGCAGCAGCCATGACCACGACCTTTGCGCCGTCCTTTTCTCACACCACGGCCGCCGCCGCCTCCGCCACGCCCTCGCCGCTCACCATCCTCGTCCACGCCGGCTTCGACGGCACCTCGGACTTTTTCCCCTTTCACGACCTCGCAAAGGTCGGCGGCTACACCAAGGACGACTTTACCTTTAAGGACCTCATCCAGGACGGCATCGACGGCGGGCCGCAGGTCGACCTCTTCCTCTCGGGCTGCCACGTCGACGACACCAAGGTGCCCGACTGCCCCGCGGCCTGCAACGACACGCGCCTCTACTTTGGCTCGCTCGAGACCTTTTACAACTGCGCCGCCCTGGCCTCCATTGCGTACTGGACCCGCGACGATGGCGGCGGCCCCGGCACGTACCGTGTCAGTCCCGAGGCGGAGCGCAATGCCAGCGCGCTCCTCGGCGGGAAGCCGCTCGCCGAGTTTGACGGACGGCCCGTCGTGGAGAGCTTTGCCGCGTGCGCCGTCGAGTCGTGCGCCAAGGACCAGCTGTCGGTGCCGTGCGACGCCTCGATGGCGTCGCTGTCGCGAAGCTCGTCCACCGAGGCCATCTTTGCCGCCATGGACAACTTCTGTCCCGAGCTGCGCGCCGAAATCAACCCCGACATCTTCGGCCCTGGTGTAAGTCTTTTCCCTTTAATCGTTTCGCCAGGAAACTAAATTCTGACATGTGCCCCAGGTCCTCATCTCCTACGTCCTACAAGTCGTCTTCTCCGCCTCCCTCTACCTCTTTCTCAAAATCTTCACCTTTTGGGTCAGCTACTCGCAAAAGCCCGCCAAGCGGCCCACGTCGGAGCGCCTCGTCCGGCGCCTCACGCGCATCGAGTCGATGCTATGGAAGGACTCGTCCGCCCTCTCCCGCACCAGCATCGCCATTGCCACCACGCTCGTCGAGTTCCAGGAAGCCCAGTGCTGGTTCGTCTTTGCCGTGCAAATCGCCTCCATCCTCGCCATTGTCGTAAACTCCCAAGAGGGCACGTTTTGGGGCGAAATCGTCGTCAACGGCGCCGTCGCCTTTCACGTCTCCCAAAACGGCATCCTCCCCATGTTCCTCGTCCAGGTCTGCCTCCACAACGAGGGCATCCGCAACTGGCACACCTTTCTCGGCTTCTGCACCGAGTACCTCCTCGCCGTCGTCGCCACCACGCAGCGCATCTCATTTCGCGGCAGCTTCGACCTCTTTCGCGCGCAGCACGAAATCGCGGCCTGCGGCCACAACCCCAGCCCGCGCACCTACTGCGCCTCCAGCGCCGGCGTCGACGGCCTCACCCTCACCTTTTTCCCCCACCCGCTCATGTACAAGCTCGTCTTTCTCGTGCTCGACACCGTCGCCATTGTCGCCCTCTGCGTTGATCAGTTTGCCTGGACGCTGCGCACACACCACCGCACCCGCCACTGGGCCATTGGCGCCCACGGCCTCGGCCGCTGGCCCGACGGGCCCCTCAAGCGCCACTGGGTGCGCTGGTCGCGCTGCTTCTGGCACGGCCTCGAGTTTGCCTACCTCGTCGTCAACGTGCTCTACCTCGTCTCCCTGACCAAGGTCATCAGCGGCGACAGCTTCCAGGCCAACCGCTGGTCTTATGGCCAAATCATTGCCATGACGGTCTGGGGGCCCGTCATTGTGAAGCTCTTTTCCCTAATATTGTGTAAGTCCCTATCCGTTGCAACTACACTGGACTGAAACTAATCGCCCTCCCTTTTTACAAAGCCGGCCCGCCGAAAAACGGTCAAGGCCTCAACTCGGGCCCGCCCCGTCTACGCATCGACAATGTCCTCAATCGCCGACAAGCCAACAGTACCGACGACGGCATGAGCACGTCCTCGTCGGCGCGGTGGATCCCGCCGCCGCCGCAGCAGCGCAAGCTCGCCGTGCCACGCAGTCCAGACACAGACGGCGGCATGCATGAGGAAGCAGGAGTAGAGATGCCGCCGCAGCCGCCTAGAAAACAAACGATACGTCATGAATGAAACGATGCCCAAGATATACACGAAATGGAATTATATAAAACGCACAGGCACACTTTGCGCTAGACGAAAGCGAATCATTCGCCCATATGAGTTGCATTTACATTTCATAATCATTTCATAGTACATACGAATACAGCTTAACAAGAATGAAACAAGTAAAACTCCACGCCATGTAAGATTGGGGTATCAAGATACAAACACCCAACGCCAAATTAAAATCACAAATGCTCATATGCAACCAGTTCACAGCTCGCTCACTCACTCAGCATTGCATCCTTCCTCTTCATCGCATAGCCATCTGCGAACCCAGCCGGATCACACGTCTTTTCCAGGCTGATGCGGTGCTGCGCGACATGACGCCGAATCTGCTCCTTGTCGACGCGCACCCGCGGAACCGGCTTCCCCAGCTCCATGTGCACTGGTGACTTTGGCGTGGGAGGTAGTGGCGCTGGGTTGACGAGCTGCTGCTGCTGCTTCTTCTTCTTGGGTTTTTCTTCGCCCTGCTCAGGATTCGCTTCATCCGTTTTGTCCGCGTCTTCCTCGCCTTCGACTTCGTCCGTAAGCTCCCGCTTGACGGGCTTGCCAGGGCCAACACCAGCGTCCTCCAAGATACCCATGTCACGCAGGATGCCGAGGCAGTCTTCGGGCGTGATCCACGTGGCGTCGCTGCAGTCATTGACGTCAACCATGAGCTCCATGCCCGGCGGCGGGATTTGCGGCACCTCCAGACCCAGCAGCCATCGCGCAATCTCGCCGGACCAGAATCTCTTGTAGCCCTTTTTGCCGAGATCCGAAATCGGCTTCTCAGGTCCGCCCAGTATTCCTTCTCGCCGTGAGATTTCGTACGAGACGCCCATGAGAAGCGCTCCCAGGCCCTTGCGCTGCCACGGGGGAAACACCAAGATGCAAGCCAAGTTATTATTGTCCCACGACATCTTTTCCTTGGAGAAGAAGCCCGTGACTTGCGGGACCGGGGCCTCAGGGGCCTCGTTGCCCACTGGTGGTTTAAAAGGGGGCGTGTACACTAGTAGAAAGTAGTTGAAGCCTGTCACATCAAAAAACACCGACTTGTTGTCAAGGAAAAGCTTGGCAAAAAGTGACAGATTTTGACAGAATAGCTATAAACAATTAGCACATGTTTGCAAGTGGGTAAATTGGGAGAGCACTCACTCCGTCAACCTCTCCATCCACCTCCCAAATGCTCCATTCGCCCTCGTCCTGCACAATTTGTTCCGTGTATCGCACTCCGCCGTCACCTCGGCGCTTCTTAGGGCCGGGTCCTTTTCCGTCGTGCGCAACGCGAATCTTACGGCGGCCTCTAGGGTGAGTATATACCCGCTTGCCGGGGACGCGGCCTTTGAGCTCGCAGGACCGTACGTGGCCCCACCAAGCCACAAGCTCTTTGGCGTACTTGAAGCAGCTGGGACAGACATACAGCCTCTCTAGCATGGGCGGATGCTCACGATCCTTCCTGCCGTGGGTCTTGCTAGCCTCGACGGCGTGCTCCTTGCTGCCGTTTCTTGCATTCCCTGATGTGTCGCCCAGCACCTCCTTTCCGTAATAGCTCGGATACCACGTCCTGAAGCACAGATTGCCAAGCACCACCTTATCAATGTTGCGGTCTGAGCTCAGCGGCGGCTTTTCGGCACCGGTAAGCGTCGGTGGCTTGGGAGGCAGCACGGGCGTGACGGTTGACGGAGTAGATGAAGCCATGTCTATTCGAGACGCAGTGGCAAGATAGCCGTGATGGTTGACAAGCCTGCTCTGGTGGTGCGGAAACGCGACATGGTATGTAGTGTCTGGGTAGGCAAAGTCCGCCCGGCGCGCATTCTCCTTGCCCGCATCGCCGCCCATCGCACGGGCGCCTCTGCTGGGAAGCGACGACGGGTCGAGCTGCGCTGGTCCAGACGCCGACGTCGGCACGGGCGGCGGCCACACTCGCATCGCGGGCGGGCTCCTGGGCCACACACCGCCAAGCTTGGGTGGTGAGGGTGCCTGTCCGGGCACAATGGGAAGGGGCACCGGCGTCGCGACGGGGGCGGGCGCAGCGGCAGCCGGCTTGGGCGGGCTGGCGGTCGGTATCGGTGGCGGGTAGATGGGCGTCTGGCGCGCGGCGGCACGAGTTACGGCTGGTGACTGCGCGCTGGTGTCGACAGCTGTCGGTGGTTGTGGTGCTGCTGCTTCTCCAGGCTGTCGTCGCTTTGGGGGCATGTTCCTGCAGCCTCGCGAAGAAGAAGAAGAAAACGGAGCAGGGGGGGCGGCAGGGGTGGGCTTATTTTGCCCACTGGGGCCAAATCAAGAGGTCGTCGACAACGGACGTCCGAAACGGGCGGGCGGTGGAGGGCAGCTCTTTGGCGGGCGGGCAAACGTCTCTTACGGTATTATGACTGGTCCTCGCTAAGCAAGGCAGGTGGGTAGGTAGGTAGGGAACTGCAGGCACGTGCTGTTGGTTTCAAGGCTCGGATGCGCGCCGTCGGTTCGTTGCCGGCGGAATTATTGCTCTGCAAAAGTCACAAGAGTATGATTCAGCATGCTCATACATGGCGACAGCGCGACTCGAGGCCGCGCCGCGTTCTCATGCTTCTCGCATATGGCGCGTCACGTGCTGGTGTTTGCGTGGACTCAGGAAGGTGCGACTCCATCTCATTCCGGTTCAGTCTAACCTGTGTGCAGCCCAACACAGTAATGCACAAATAGTTATATATCTTTATTGCTGCGCCTCTCCTCCAACTCGTCTCTAGTCGTATCGTTCCAACGATGCCAATATGTAGTACAAGTGCGGAGACAGCCCGCAGTCCTCCGCTGTCCTCCATTCTCCCTTTGCTCCTCACTTCATTCATCCGTGCACTAGAAGTAGAGCCATGTAGAGGGTGCCATGGTTCCATGACCAACTGCAATCCAGGCGACTGAATCAAAATATGCATAACAAGGGTTCATCGTTACAATCCATCGAAATCGCCGCTAAGATCATCGTCATCCAAGTCTCCCTCCTGTATTTCTTTGGCCATTTCACGCTCCCTCTCTCTGGCTTCTTGTGCATTCTTGAGTTCGAGCCGGTGCTGATTCATGGGGAACTGCATAGCCTACATACTTTTAGGTGAAGATGCGTGGCGCGAGGGGAGAGTGCGGTCTTACCTTGACACTTTCATCGTGAAGAGCGAGGCACGCTCTGATGCGGTCGTGGAATGCCTCACCGGGCTCTCTAGTAGCATAGACGTCGCCGACTTCCTTGCTCTTCATGAAGCCGTGTTCACGATCCAGGGTAGCCTCGATGACGCCATCGCGAATGGCCTTGGCAACAATGTATTCAGCACTTTCTTCGCTTCCGAGGTGCAGACGGATGCAAATATCACGCAAAGAAATGCGCGAGTATGACAGCGACATCATGCGGATACCAGTCTTGATGACATTTTGTCTCAGACGCAGGATGAGAGAATATGTTCCGTCGCGGCGAAAGGTATCGGCGTGGTCGGCAATAGCAATCTCAAACTCCTCCAGGTTACCGATGCGGACGGCCTGGACCAAGAGAAAGTACGGCTGCAGGGCATCCTCGAGGGTAGGCTGGCGAAAGGTGGCGCGATCGGGAATGTCTCCCATGAGCAGCTCGACAACCATGAGCAGCTTGGTGGCGGTCTGGGAGAAGCCAACAGCGCAGTTGCTGGAAGGCGCCTTGCGGGTGGCAGCGGTGAGATGGTCGTGAGCTTCAGTGTATCGCAGCTGAATGGCACGGATGCGACCGAGGTAGTAGAGGAATCGGGCAACCTGATTGTTGACGGCATTCTCGGGAAATTGCGTGTGTGACACCAGGAGATCGGCCTGGTTGATGTGAGAGGTCAAGAGATAGTTTCTTAGCAGCATCACAATGACAGAAGCCTGCGTGTCAATGTCCTTGCGAAGGACAGCTGTGCGGAGCGCGGCGAGCAGAGTCGGGCGGATGGCGACAATGAGAGACTCTGGCGAAGGAGGCAGGGGCGCAATGTGCTCGCAGAAGATGGAGTAGTAAAAGTAGACCTTGGAAGAAAGCGAGTCTAATGTGCGGCGATTAAGGGACTGCACGCGCTCAACCAGCTTCTCGGAAAAGGCAGCACCCTTCTGATACTGCTTGGCATCAAAGAGGTAGACCTGGACGAGGATACCGAGGAAGATGTCAATTTCGGGAATAATTTCCTTGGTCTCCTTCTTGGTGCCATTTTTAGCAGGCTTGGAGTCAGAGTCGATGTCCATCTCGCTGAGGGCCTTGAGAGGGATGCTCTCACGACCCACGGCAGCGAGGAGAACCTTGGCAACATTTCCAGAAGCAACGGAGGCGGGGAAAGTGTCGACGATGGCTTGGGAAATGACGTCGGGATTCAAGCGTTTTCGGAGCAGAGATATGGATCGGAGAGCTCGGAGGGAGAATCTGGCATCGAAGAGGGCGACGGCGCGGTCTAGCAGAGCAAAATTGCTCTTGATATCTGCCATGGGGAAATTGGGGTTAGTTTGCGTCGCCAGCTACAGACTAGGTGTGACGATGGTGGCAAGACTTGCCTGTGACAGTTTGCTCCGTGGGATCGACCTGCTCGACGGCATCCTCATCGCCCATGGCCACGTCGCCGTCAGCGTCAGCAGCACGAGTAGTCGTGCCCTTCTTGCCTTTAGCTGGGGGCACAACAACGGTCATCTCGTCGTCGCCGTCCTTGGTTCCCTTTTTTCCCTTGGGCTTGCTGGCGTCCTTCATCTCGGTATCTTTCTGGATGCCGTTTTGCACGGGCTTCTTGCCGTTGCCGTTGGGCGTCTTGCTGGGCATGGCGCACCTGTGCTCGAATCGGGTGAGGAGGGCGTGGGGGAGCCGAGTGTATGAAGACGCAGCAAAGAGAGTCAAAATGCACGGCGTTTCTGGCGATGGAGGCGATGGCTAAACAGCGCTCGTGATGCAGACGAGGTGGGCGCGCTTACGGGATTTAGGCTCGCAAGGTAGGTAGGCAGCGTCAGCGTGGGCAGCAGGATGGTGGTCCGCCGTTGTGGCGAGAAAAATGGGCGAGCAGCTTGGTCGCGGTTGAGGCACGGAAAACGGTGCAGATGGGCGATTGGCGTCGCAGACAGTTGGGGAGGCGTTGCAGAGGCCGTGGTTGACGGGTGCAATGGAAATGGTCAGGATGGTTGGATGGCGTTGCTGTGCTGGCGAAGGTTCGAGCTCCGATGAGGAGCACGGGCCACAGGATGAGTCGTGCATGTACCTGCGGCCAGGCGACAGTGGCACGCGTGGCAGCGCAGGTACTTGTCGACAAAGCTGCTGAGCTAAGCAGCGAGCGCCCAACCATGGTCAAGCAAGCAGGTTGACAATGCATCAAATTCTTACTGCCTATTCCCATTCCTAAAGCTGCCAGATGAGTACACGAGGCATATTGGGTATATCTAAGTCTATCTGCAGAAATTACAACAGTAACCGCGCCTGTTCGAACCCCCCTCGCCATGATCCATGACGCTGCAAGCTTCGCTCCGCACTTTTGCCGCATTCTGCTGTCCTGTAGCGCGCTGTCCGTTCTTACAGTGCATTTCAGTGCGCCGCACCACTGTAAGCCGCTAACCAGGTCGCATCCTCGGCGCATCGTGATATTGCCAGTAGTCAGACCGTTTATTGTTTCATGGTATTATCGTAACTTGCTTCTCTCTCAGATTTTCTGGGAGCAGATTTGCAGCGAGCCTGCATCAGTTCAGCAAAGAATATCTACTAAATAAATACATTAAATAAAGCAATATCGCCTTCACTGCTTGTACTTTGCGATTTCGATTGTAGGCGAGGCTGTCTAGAACCTCTCTGCCTGCACGCTTTTGCTACTCCGTATCCTCCTATCCGGGCCCAAAACAATGCCAGCTAAAAGAACAACTGGCAGCCTTGTGTCACTCGCAGCCTCGTTTAGACCAACACAAACCTCAGCCACGTTGTCTTGTCTGCATCGGGTGGTGTGCCCAACTGCCGGCGCTGCATGCCTAGCTGGCCTGCCGAGGGTAAATTAGGCCAATGACGCTCGCCGCCGTTGACGCCTTGGGAACTGCCTTTGTTCAGCAACAGGTGCTTTTTGTTACTCTGAGCTTTTGCTTGTTCTATTCTGGGTCTAGAAAGATTCAGTGGTCAACAAAATTCAGTCCTCCCCCTTCGAACCCATGTACTCCCGTAGAGCAAACAAGAAAATAAGAGAGCCCGTCCTTTAAACAGACTCTCCCCAGAGCCGACGGGCGTATAGTTACCGTAGGTACCTGGGTCGTTAGCAACTCAGCCACCCACACTCACAAACACAGACGCTCATCTTCTCCCATCTACCTCCTCCCGCCAGTGTAAAGTGGTTAGTTCCCATCAATCAAGCCGAGACCAGGGTATCGGAGTCCCCTCCACCATTTGTCCACGGATGATCTGGCTAGCACCAAAGCTGGAGCGTGCCTGCCCCCGCCGTCCTGTAGCAATGACACCATGGCTGCCGACCAATTCTTTTCCAACGGGACTCTCGGGTGTCGAATCGACGCCGGGGCTAGTTGACAGCGCTTTTCTCTTTCCTTTTTCGCATCAATGCTATCCTCAGTCTCGACATCCTCGTCATAGATCAAGGTGCACTCCAATGGCCTTTACTTACATGATTGCCTAAAGACTGGCCGGTCCGCGATACCATCACACCCCTGTTTTGGCGACAGCAGCCATGTCTCTCCACATCGACAGCCTCGTCGGAGCCTCATCCTTTACCACATCAACCTACCAAACCATCTCCATCATCCTCTTCCTCCTCGCCCTTGCCCTCTACGCCCTGCGCCAATGGCTCCTCCCGCGGCCCATACCCGGCATCCCGCACAACGCCGCCGCCACGCGCTCCCTCCTCGGCGACATCATGGCCATCCAGGCCGAGATGCCCGACAACATTAGCGAATGGGTCGTCCGCCAGAGCGACCGCCACCGCAGTCCCGTCTACCAGGTCTTTCTCGTCCCCTTTGCGCGGCCCTTTGTCGTCGTCTCCGACTTTCGCGAGGCCCAGGACATTCTCGTCCGCCGCGCCCACGAGTTTGACCGCTCCGACCTCGCCATTGCGCTGCTCCGCGGCGAGATGCCCAACTTCCACGCATGCCTCAAGACGGGCCCCGCGTGGACGGCGCACCGGCGGCTGCTGCAGGACATCATGGCGCCGGCCTTTCTGCACAAGGTCGCCGCGCCCAACATGTACAAGGGCGCTTGTCGCCTGCTCGAGCTGTGGCGCCTCAAGCGTGCGATCGCCGGCACCGGGCGGCCCTTTGCGGCCAACCACGACCTGAGCTATGCCACATTTGACGCCATTTACGACTTTGGATACGGCGAGGGCACCGAGGAGCGCGCGCTGACGGAGCAGCTGAAACTCTTTCACGGTCTGAGCGAAGATGCCCGCAACAATCTGCGCAACAGTGCTGCCGGGGAGGAGGAGGAGGAGCCCGTCGAATTGCCGCAGGCGCCGCTCGCGCCGGCCATGAACGCTGTACTGCGCACTACGGAAAACATCACAAAGGTGGCTGTGACGGGCTTCCCGGGGATTGCCTGGCGTGTGCTGTCCTTATTCCCGCGCGTGCGCCGCCTGCGCAGGCTCAAGGACCAATTCATCCGCGACCAGGTCGATAAGGCCGTCGACCGGCTCGGCGACGACGCCGATGCCGACGCCGGCTACTCCAAGCTTAAGTGCGCCCTGGACCTAATTCTCCAACGGGAGCGCACGCTGGCCAAAAAGGAGAACCGCGAGCCCGTGTACTGGTCCGACTCCATCAAGGATGAGGCAAGTCTCCCTTTCTTCCACCGCTTTCTATAATCAAAAGCCCAAACTTACACGCAAAACCACGTATAGATGTTTGGCTTCGTCACCGGCGGCCATGAAACCTCGGCCAACGTACTCGCCTGGGGCGTCAAGTTTCTCGCCGACCACCCCGCGCACCAGTCCGCTCTCCGCGCGCACCTCCGCGCCGCGCACCCAGTCGCCGTCGCCGAGTCTCGCTTTCCCACGCACGACGAGATTACGGCGTGCCACGTCCCGCGGCTCCTCGCCACAATTGAGGAGATTCTGCGCCTCGCCCACGCCGCCGCCATGACGGACCGCCAGTGCATCGCCGACACCGTCCTCCTCGGCCACCCCATCCCCAAGGGCACCACCGTCGTTCTCGTCAACAAAGGGCCTGGATACACGTCCCCGAATCTGCCCATCCCTGAAGGCCTGCGCAGCGAGACGTCGCAGAAAGCGGCGGCGGCGGCGGCAGAGTCTGGCTTCTACCGCATGCGCGACGAGGACGGCATGGACGCGTTCAATCCCCAGCGGTGGCTCGTCACGAATCCAGACACGGGGGCGGAGGAGTTCGACGCCACGGCGTACCCGAGCATCCCGTTTGGGCTCGGCCAGCGCGGGTGCTTTGGGCGGAGAATGGTGTACGTCCAGTTCAAGCAGCTGCTCACACTGCTCGTGTGGCAGTTTGAGTTTTTGCCGTGCTCGGCGCGGCTGTCGGGCTACGACGCCGTGCAGGTCCTGACCAACAAGCCCCGGCAGTGCTACGTCGCGCTCAAGGAGCTGTAGACCATTTTTTTTTCCTCTGTACAATAATGCGCGTATATAGAATCAAGAGTCCGTCTGTAGAGGTGGACATGTGGCGTAGATGGAACGACGACACACTGTACATGATCCAATCAAGAAGAGTATGCTCTCCATTCTTTTGTACACTCAACATACGTGCAGGACGTAATGGACTGGACCTGTAAAGAAGCAAACAGACTACAGGTCACATTTTGGTCTCTTTTTTTAAGTAGACTGGAAAGGAAGAACGTGGTCCTCAGAAAAGACCCCGTATCGTGAAATGATTTCTCCGCTATTTAAAGACAACTCTGCTGTCGCAAAAGGCGACACATCTAAAACCAGTGGTTTCACCCAACCGCAAGAAACAAGATCTCCAACGCCAAAAAAAAAAAATTTATCGCACCAAAACAAAAAGCCGGAGTGCTCCTCTGGGATATATCTATGTCATAATTTTTGTCCGCCAGCCCCTTACTCTCCCTTGCCCGGCATAACCTTGGCAGCCTGCACGGCGCTCATCTTGGCGATCCAGCCGGCCGAGGGCTGCACCTTGCGCACGGTGCGCAGCTCGTCCGACGAGTAGCCCGGCACGCGAATGTTGTAGGTCCGCTCGAGGACGAGCTGGATGTCGCGAATCTCGAGCACCTTGGAGCCACGCTCCTTGGAGTTGCGGCAGGCCGCGTGTAGGACATTGTCGACAAAGCTGTCTGCCATGTTCAAAACGCTCTGTAAAGAAGAACTTTGTTAGTAGTTCACTTGGAGCAAAAAAAGAAGAAATGTTTAGAATCATCGTACCTCTTCCACCTCGGGCGTGAGGAGATTGCCGTCGAAGCCCTCGGAAGGAGCGCCGCAGACTTGTCGCACCAGCTCGTCGAGCTTCTTCTTGCTAAGAACGTGGTCGCCCTCGGCATCGTGGCTGTAGGCGGGCACCTTGGCTATGGACGGCTGGTTCATAACGCCGCCCAACGTGCCTCCGCCCTGCGAGAGCGTCGGCCGGCCCGCAGCGACGCCGCCGCCGAGGGTCACTCCCTGGGGGACCGCCGTGACGCGCTCGGGCAAATGTTTTGGGATCGGCATCTTGGACTGGAGGGAAGCGGGTGGCTGCTGCGTTGGGTGTGCGTGCGAGTGGCCCTGCTGCTGAGACTGAGGCTGCACAGCCGTATTGACACCAGCGTTGTTCGCGGCGCCGGGGGTTCCACCAGTCGGTGTGCCAGCTGCCTGCTGCTGATGCTGCTGATGCTGCTGTTGCTGCTGATTTTGCTGCGGCTGTGGCTGCTGTGCTTGGTGCTGCTGAGCGACCTGCTGCTGTTGCTGATGTTGGCTGGCCAGGGCGGCGTTTGCAGGCTGCGCGGCCGCGCGTTGGTTTGCGAGTGACATGGCGGCAGAGTGGCTCAAAGCTCTAGTAGGTCCGCCTGGCGCCTGCACGGTCGCACTCTGTGGTGTGCCTACCCGTGCGGCACCCTGAGCTGGTGTTTGGCCCTGCGCGTTGGCAAGGGCTGTGTTGACCGGAGCTGGATGCTGGGGCTCTTGTTTGACTGCTGCACCACCTTGAGCTGCCGCATTCTGTGCCAGGCGAGCCTGCTGTTGCTGTGGTGTCGGGGTGCTTGTCGCTGGTTGTTTTTGTTGTTGGGCGGCCATTTGCTGCTGGTTCTTGGCAGCTTCGACAGCGACATGGACCGATGCCGTGTTATTTTGGTTTTGTTGTGAGGTTGTCCCAGCGCCGTTCGTCTTGTTTTGCGTCGCACCTGCATTTTGACCTTGGCTGGAACCTTGGACGTTCTCTTGCTGCTTCCTGACAGTCTCGATCCACTTCTGGCCGTTGCTATGAAGCTCGAGCTGCTTCTCCTTATGCTCGCGGTACTGACGAAGCTCCTCATCCTTTAATGGGTTGCCAGCTTGGGCGCGCTCCTGGAAGGCCTTGTCCATGCTGGCAACCTTGTTCTTGGCGGCCTCCATGGTCATGAGCGCACGCCCATAGCGCACTTTCAAGTCTTCGATCCATTTGGCGGCTTCGGCAGGGGACTTTTCGGTAAGATGTTGTGGCGCCTTGAACGTCAGCTTGTTGACATGAGCCATCAGACGGTCTGGAACCTTGGGTTGCGTGAGTGCCGTGACGGAAGCCTTGTCGGCAGCTGTGCCCGCGGCAGATGCGGCAGCTCCTCCCGCTGCGTTTCCAGCGGGCTTGGCTGCGGCAGCAGTCGCCGCCAGCTGCTGGGCGGGCTTTGGCTGCGCCGCAGCCTGTTGTTGCTGAGCCGCCTGACCTTGGGGGCGCTGTGACTGCGTTCGTCGACTCTGGATCTTGTTGATGAGCATGCGTGAGAACTCTATAATTTTATTACGAGCCGCCATGTGCTCCTGGCTGTTGGGCGCAGAGCTGTTCATTCGATTCCAGAGTCCGGTGACGCCATGCTCATATTTAACCTTTTCATCCTCGCTCAGAAGCGGCAAGTTTCTGATTTGCGCTGCATAATACATGGGAGGTGGGCGAGGAGGCTGGCCGGCCTGGCCTGCTTGGCCTTGCTGCGGCTGCCCGCCGGGGTTGTTCATATCGTTGGCGGGTGAGTTCGATCGGGGAGTAGAGATGAGTCGCGTATGTTCGAGGAGAGTTACAATAAATCCCCCGACAAGGCGAATCTAGCAAATGATGATACCAGACAATTGCGACGCCAGCAGGATGGTGTCGCGATGGCAGTCGTGAAGCCCAGATGCATCTTGGGGTCTATGGCGCCTGAGGACGGTCCACTTTGCGCGGGCGGACGCGGCGACCGGCCAGATAATTTTGCGGTCCCTGGCTGCTGAATCAGCGGTAGTCGAGTGGCAGGCTCTGCTGGTGGTTCTGGTCACTGCCCACTGAAGCACCAGCTGGTAGTTACCTACCTCGATACGTGCCAGTACAGCGATGTATAAATTTAATATTTGGTAGGTACCTCGCTATCTTGTCCGCATCTTTGCCCATGTTTAGGTATGTCTGCCACTCCTACCCCTCCACTATTTTACCCCAGCTTCCCCGCTGGTATGGCGGCTAACCTAGACCTGGCGATATTTAATGTAGAGCTCGCAATCAACTCGACGGAATAAAGTCCTAGGTCAATTTGCCATGCCGGTGTCGTCTCACAGCTTACAAACTACGTGTATCCCCTGCATCCTCTTCTGAGGGCATTCCACCTCTCCCATCTGCTGGATGGCGAGAGCATGCGAGTGGCGGGTTGCTACGGAACCACGAACTCTACAGCTTCCAGCGCACCATGCACTTGTGCCGTCACCAGCGACGATCGACAGCCACAAATGAGCATAGTTTGTCAATGGCGCCGCAATCCAACGCACGTCGAGGTCGCCAGCGGCCGCGGCCAGTGGTTCGCTCGTGGTTCGCTCGTGAGGTGGCATCCGCCAGACCCCGCTGTCGAACGCCATGCGACGAGCACTTGCATGTTACAGGGTGTGCCAGCCTGCCGGGCAGCACTTGAGGCGCTGCGACGGACAAGGTAGGTGGTTTGCTCTGTAAGAGTCTACGTTTCTGGCTAGTGGTGGAGATCTGTGTCTCTTCTCATCGTGCCGTTTGTCTCAATGTCGCAGATGGGGGATGTGCTTGAGTTGATCAGGGTACGAAATTGTGCCTGTGTAACGAGCGATCGGACCTGATTTGAAAAGTCCCCCCTGACCATGCAGCGAACTCACGGCTTCTGAATTGGCATCCATAAAGCCGCTCCGACGTTCTATCAAGGCCCACGGCCAATGCGACGTCAGAGGGCTGCATCTGCATGTGAACTATGCATGGCCGTGGCGTAGACGACCGGGCTTCTGGCACCAGACATTCGCTCTTGATTCAAGCGGCTTCGGATCTGCATAGAGATTGTCGCCGGGCGAAGCCCTTGGTACACACTGAAGAAACGCAGCCGTCTGGCGGCCGTGCTCCAAGTCATTTCGTCGTGATGGATCAAGATAATTCGTAATGGCCATTTTCAGCCGCTCAATACATGAAACATGGCTTAGAAGGATAAAGACCCAAGAGTGGAATTATATGCTGTCGCAATAATAAAAGTCTCCATATGGACTGCGGGTTTCCTGAGCGTCAGCACGCGATAACAACCAGGAGCATTTACACGGATCAGATGGCATTTTGCCAATTTCAGCCAGGGCATTAATACGCCGGGACTATCTTGTAATGGTTTTTTTTTTAAATGTTCAGCCTCCTGTATCCGTAGGAATAGCATGAAGCAACAAAGAAACTCCCCCGCCCACGAGCGCACGAATTCACACATGACCATTGACCCCTCTCCTCCAGAGGTGCATTATTAGGCTCATGCTAGATCCATGTCTCGGCGGTCGAGCAGACTTGATACTGTCGTGTTTAGCTGCAGCAGAAAATTTTCTCGGCTGTTCTAGAAGTAAGTAGCGCAAGTGGATTGTGTGCGCATAGGCTGGGGGTGGTTTTGGGGACCCGGTCTCAAGAATGAGTCGTTTGGGCGTTGAAGAAAAGGGGAGAAGGATGAGTCTGCGACACGCCGACACATGCTCGGGAAGCATTGATGCCCAACGCAAGCAGATGATGCACAGCATAGGCGCCGCTGGATGCGGGCCTCCCGGTGGGCGCAGGTACAGGTGGTCTTTTTTTTTTTGTTTCTCTACGAGGTAGCCATCCATAGTAGGAAATTAGCTGGTCAGTCAGAGACGAGGGATAATAATCATTGGCCGAGTGTTTTTCTCTTGTCCTTCTCTTTCGTTCCGTGAGGTGCAGCTAGGCGGCCCATGCCGAGGCGGGAACGGGGAGCTTTGTATAAGAGCTCCAGCAGCTGCCCGCGCGGGAGCCATTTCGTCGTTTGTCAAGGCTTCGCTGTCCTTTGCAAAGCGACATCCTTTTCGATTTTTCTCTCAACCTTTCGTCTTCTTCACTCTTGTTGATACTTGCTCCATCGGGACCATCGCCGAACAGCACACACTTTGTCTCAACCACTCTGGCCGGCACGCACCCTGCACCCATCCATCGAGATCCAGACCGTCGGGGCTCAGCAGCCACCCACCAGGACGTCCATCAACTAAGGGAACAAGAAAAAAATAACAAAAATCTGAAACGACGACTTCAGGCCAGCAAAAAAAGAGCAGCGACAGAGACCGGGCTGCTTGGACTTGCTGCGGTATTGGCGGCTGAGTCTTTTGAAAATCTGACATTTGATTTCTGCGCAGCAGCACGTTGAGTCAGCCTCCCTTGTCTGTGGACTTGCAGGGCACCTCGACAGCGGACACTCGTTGAGATATAGCAGCGTAGCCCCTATCGCACGCCCCTATATCGTGCCTTTGAGTGCACCGACCTCCTTAAAAGCCGCTGAGCTGAGCTGATTCCTCCCCTGTCTGCCCTGCCTCAACTTACCACCGCCCCGGCCTCTTTGCTGGGATATTGCTTCAGGCATTCGCCGGCTTACCCTCTTCAACCCTTTGTCCATTGCCCATCGCCATAGGAAAAGCTATTTTTGGGCAACTCGCGCGCGTTTGCTCTTGTCGAAGAAAAGCTCGCCACTCGATATATCTGCTTCTGGCTTTAGCGGCTGGCTTGTCAATCCGCGGCCTGTTCCTCCTTCAGCCTCCCAAGGCGCACCGCACCGTCCGAGGCCGTCTCACCCGCCACACTCACCAGCACCACCACCACCACCACCAGCACCACCAACAAAACCACCAACACCGCAGCAGACGTCACGTCACTGCTCGTGTCCGGTCCTTCTCAAATCACGCCCATCATTAGGCTGATTGAACCCAGGAGGGAACCCATCTCATCCCGGGGGCAAATCAAGTCTTCCATCCCCATCTCACGTCTCTGGTGCCTGTGCCTAGCAAACCAAACGCCGCGCACACACACACACACACACACACACACACATACAACTACCTCGCGCACCCTCAAAAGAAGCAGCCTCATCCTTGCTGCTCCCCATTTCCCTCATCTCCCCAACTATCATGACCGCCGTCGCAAACCGCATTCTCGCTTCTTCTCCGCTCTGGCGGTTCATACTCTGGACTTGGACTCCCTGACTCGACCGCAACTTGCTCTGCGCTCCTCCCGCACCGCTATAGCGCTCTCCCGCCGCCCCTCCCTGGCGCATGCACATGCATTGGACCATAGAAGACCAAGGCCAATCACCAATTTCTTTCAGCCAGGCACTGCAACGTGCCAGATAATACGTTTTCTAAGCCGAACTGCGCTGCAGCTGCCGGCATATTACAGTTACCCGTCCCTGCCTGCAGCGGCCAGCTTCCATCCGGAAGCATTGCTACTGCGGCGCTGCTGCGTTTGCTGCAGCTACTGTGACTCTTACTACTTGGCACCATATACCAACGAGTGTGAACGAGTACAAACGGCGAGTTCACGATACCACAGCACATCAACACACGTTTTTATATCAGTCAAATATCGACTCGACACTTGGGCATTTGTAATCTTTTTTGGCTCAAGTCGCTGATTTTATGCGATTTTCGGTGCTGAGACCACTCGCACACATCGAACCCTTGGCATGTCTGCTCCCAAAGGCGGTCGGCGGCAGCCTAGGATGCCTAACTTCAACTTGAGTCGGCAGCAGCTTCAGCAAGGCAAAACCCAGGCCGACCCGACATCTCCTCCCCACACGCCGACCACTTCACCGCAGAGAGCTCGCAAGAGCCAGCCAACTTTTGGTCAGGCTTCTCGTCGCGGACCGATGGATCCTCACATCCAGCCGGTCGGCAGCGGCCATCAGTTCAGCTATCAGCCTTTTATCGGGCCAGAGCAGCTCAGCCCTCGCTCTGCGTCCTCATCTGAACCCGCAGACGATTCTGACTCTGATGACGAGTACTCAGAAGCCTATAAACGCGGCCCTATCAAGGCCCCATCTCCGCGACCCGCGTCTGATGCCGAATCGTCGTCAGAAGACGAGTCTGATTCCGAAGACGATTCTGAAGAGGAAGATGATGACGAAGGCGAAGTTGAGCAATATGCCAGACCGAAACATGACGCCTCAAGGCGACCAATGTCTCCTCTCAGAGGAGCAGTAGAAATGACGGAGGAGGAGGAAGATGATGAAGATGATGAAGAGGATGAAGATGACGACGAGGATGATGATGGAGACGAAGACGATGATGACGATGAGGACAGCGACAACAATGAAGACGGAATGTTTCAGCCAACCATGGAATCGCCCGTCTACGCTACCGTTACCACCGAAACGACCACAGTCTGCGACTTTGTCCTTGAAGACATGGATCCTATGGACAGCGACAATGGCTTGTCCATCCTGGATCCTTACGAAATCGAGTCCAACCGCAGTCGATCGAGCTCGAAGCAGAGAGACGACAAGGCACCGCGATTCGAGCACCGAGACCTGCCCATCAGGATGATGCAAGATTTGAAAAATCTCCACTGCAGCCACGAAGCCTCGGACGAGGAAGAAGAACAGGACACGGAAGAGGCCGCCTTCTACAAGTGGCAGCAGCACATGCGTCGACGCCGTCTCAGCATCTCGAGCAGCATCACCGGCAAACGCACCTTCAGCGAGCGCAGCGACTCGGACGACTCGGACGACGGTGGTCTCGATGTCAATGAGATGGGCTCCAGCGCGCGCCGCATGAGGAAGCGCATGCACCGCGGCAGCCTACTCTTCCAGGACCCGCCGGAGCCGCGCATCGACGAGCTTGAGGAGCCCAACTCGAGCGAGGACGAGTACATTACCAGCCAGCACCTCGGCATGGAACTACCGTACTGGACGATTGAGATTAACGAAATGGAAGATTCGCAGTAGTGGGGTAAAAGAATAAGGATTGAGGGGGCAAGACTTAAGGGACAAGACCTGAAGAGACGAGGCATGAAGGGACGAGGCATGAAGGGACGAGGCAATGAAGAAATGACTCAATGAAGAGATGGATTGAATGTTTTTATGGAACGGGTGGCAATTGAAAAGGAGCTTGTTTTTGTTATGTGAATATTTTTTTGTTTGGGACATGGCATAGCTTGGCAATATACACTGGGAGGGCCTCATTTCGGAGAAAAATTATAGACTTGGGATGTATTTTGCGTCTGGTTCCTGCTTGGAGCGCGAAGCGGACGCTTCCCTCGCGGGAGGGGGCTGTTCATGGCTACGTCGACAGATGCGACGGCTTGGGGAGGATATTGGGATATGCCTGCCATGAATATGTTTGGGTTTTGTTTTTCGTTTTCAAAATTAGATATAGACATAGAACAGGCAAGCGTTGCATTTACCACTGTTCCTGTAGTCCAGCGTGTACGTGACATGGGACGGATGTTGTCGGATGACTGAGATCTCCTTGTCCCAGCCCCTGCCATCTATCAGAAAGATCGAAAACGCCGTAGGCACCATCAATGCAAGTGTCTCGCCTCATCTCTACAACTCTATCCAAGTTGGGTGCAGCCTGCAGGTAGTCCTGCCGGGTATCAGTGGGGGACGCGGGGCGTGCGATGCCGACGACTTGTGTTTTGATCCCCGCCAAGCTACCCTTTCAACGTCATCTCTTCAACAAGCTCCGGGAGACTTCAATCTTGTAGTTGTTGGGACGCGAAGCGCACGATTCAAGATTGAAAAAAACGACGACATTCAGCTCGAAGCACACCCAAGTGGAAAAACGAGTTGGATTCTATCCGCCACAGCCCACGTCGAGGCCGCGTCGCGACAACCGCAACCATGTCGCAGCTCAGCGCCCATCTACAGCAAATCAGCTACACGTGTCAAGGAATCGACTCTCTCCCGTACGATTCCATTCCTCATTGACATTTAAACAGCACAAAAGCTCACTCTCCTCTCAGCTTCCCCCCGCCCAAAATCTTTACCAACGCGCTCCTCTCCCACCACGACATTACCTCTCTGATCCGCGACACCGAAGCCCACGAGCGCGCCTTGTTTTCCGTCCCGCCGCCTCCGCCGCCGCCGCCGACCACATCGCACTCCAAACGCGCCGCCTCGGGGCCCGACGAGACGAAAGCGGCGGCTAAGCGCCGCCAGACCGTCTTCAACGTGACGACGGCCGGCGAGGTCACCACCGGCCCGCCGACCCGTGGCGGGACACAGCCCCCGCGCAGGCACACGGCGGTGGCGGCGGTGCTGGGCGGCGAGATGCACGCGCGGCTGCGCAAGGGCGAGTTGGACCGCAAGGGGGACATTGACGTCGAGGTGCTGCTGCGGGGCGCGGAGAAGCTGTGCGGCGTGTACGACTTGCCGGGCGCGCGGGAGCGGATCGCGAGTCTGCGTGCCAAGTACAGGAACGGGCGGGACACGACGGCGTACTACGAGGGCAAGGTCAAGGAGCAGGGGGAGCAGCTGGCGAGCATGGATCGGAACTGGATGGAGGATGAGGATGAGGATGGGGAGGAGGACGGGGGGGATGTGTGGACGATGGAGGACTTGAAGAGGGAAGAGGAGGAGGCGCGGGAGCTGGAGACGAAGAAGAGGGAGTTGCAGGCTAGGTTGAGGAATATGGAAAAGGATCTGGGAGGGCTGAAGAGTATGTGACGAGGCGATGTGTATTGGTATCGGGGAAATGTATAATGAATGACAGCGTATGGCACATGGGAATCTACAATGGATGAGACATTATGAAAGAGCCTTGTTTTGAATTGATTAAATCTGTTGTTCAAAACCAGGCTACGTGGACGGTTGAAGAAGATGTAATGTGGAATGTGTAATGAACGACGGCCATGGCATTCGGGACAAGCGTGATCTTTTACATGAATTCGAAATATGATGAAAGAGGCTTGTTGTGATTTTGATTATCCTCTTTATTCAACTGGTCTACTTTGAGGGTCAAAGAATATACAACGAGGCAATATGTACTGTTGAAAGGGAAACGCCTAATGGATGACGCCCGCGGCACGTGAGCATTCAGGACAAGCTTGAACTTTGATGGTAAACGAAATCTACTAAAAGACCCTTGTGTCCAATTCACTCTATATTAATTGGCCACTCCAAACTAGACCGTGATCGAGTTGCTCACTAAAGACCCTTAGCAGGCCTAAGCAGCCGCTACCGCATCTACACGCTGATTTAGACTTTGATTTTGACGCCTCGTGTTCTAGACTTACACGGACTCGTCTATTAATTTTGCCCTTGCTCGTCTGTTGCAAAAGTACACAAAATACAGCATTCTCACCTCTTTCTCTGCCCTTTCCCTCCTTTTTCACCGGTTCCTTTTCATAACCAACAAAAACATCAGCAGCCACATCCTTTTTGCTACATCACACATCCGTGGCGGGTCACATTTTTTTTTTTGCCGAGATTCCAGAGAGCACATCCGCGGCTAAGCCATGATTGCCGCTGCCGCGCGGCCGCTGCCCAACCCCCCAGGCCCCGACTGCTGCGTCATCTGCCTCGACCCCATCACGGTCCCCTGCGAGGTGCGCCCCTGCGGACACGTCCTCTTTGACGTGGCCTGCGTCGCCGGCTGGCTGGCGCGGCACCCGAGCTGCCCGCTGTGCAAGACGCCCGTGTCGCAGCTGCTGCACGGCCCCGCGGGCGTCCCGGGCCGGGCTTGCTCCGTGTACGGCAATCCCACACCCACACCCGCGCCTGCGCCCGCGCCCTCGCCTTCGCCCTCGCCCTCGCCCTCGCC
>JARJRE010000332.1:0-12684 GCA_030783385.1 Akanthomyces dipterigenus | reverse complement strand
ACTCTCCACACATCCCTGTGTATTAAAATTTGTTTCTGTTTTGGTGGAAGGTTGTCTAGCTCTTGAGCCTCTATCGCCCCTCTCGGAACTAGGCTCTCGCGCGACTCACTCGGGTGCTGCTGTATCGGCCATAGTTTCCTCCTTACGTCCCTGGCTGCTGTTTGTAATAGACCTAGTAGAAAGTTATAGGGAAATTGGACGCCGTGTAAGGAAGGTGCTCGTGTGTTTGGAACAATGCAAGCTGCCATTGCTAGCCTAATTGCGGTGAGAATAGGAATGGCTACCCAACCTTCCGTCAATACGATTCGCCGCAGAGTTTCCTCCTTCTTCTTCTCCGTCTTCATACCGAGTGTAACCGCAACAACTGTCGGTATGGCACTTAGTAATTGGATAGAAAGCTATAGCTATTGTGAACCAGTCGTAACATATCGCTAGGCGCTAAACCCGAGTAGCGGTAGCGTGGCTGTTAGGCTGGCCCAGAAAATCGACGTCGCCTAGATGGACCTAGTTTGGCTGAGCAGGTCGTGGCTTAACTTGACCTAATCAATATTGGTCAGAGATAGTACTGTGAAGGATGCTAAGGCGTACTGGTTCCACGCATGTGCATATGGCACTTAATACCCGCAAGGAGTTTATGCTCGCGAATATGCGTGGCTGCGCCTGTGGAGGGGATGTGGCGAAAAGAATCGCACACGAAACCATGGTGACAATTGCTAGGATGAGTTGCGTTATCCGAAGGAGTGTTAACTGTTGCTTCTTCACATTGATGCTGAAGTAAATGACGATGTAGATGTCTCTAAATCCACAAGCCGCAAATGTCGAATGAACGTCTAACCCACTGACGCTGAAATGTATTGTTAGAGGCGGTGTAGTTCTAGCTTGGACTTATATGCTGCTCCTGGGAGCCTGATCTATATGTAATGCGGATACTGTTAATAATGGAACTGCAAGTACGAATTAGGTCCCTAGTTTGATGGTGAATGTCTGTACTGAAACCTAATTTTACTTGAGAGGGTGGATTGTGGATAAGTTGTTCTCGGTTGTAGAAAGATCAATCCTTTAGCGATATCATATCATAGTGATCCGCGGGTAATGACGCACTGGCCCACCGAGCTGCATTGCAGTGTATCGACCGGTGGGAATGGCATCGTACCAGACAGGGGAGCAACGCTATTCCGCGCTTGTAATATAGCTATATTATAAGCGTATTTTTCAAATGCTAGTGGCAATACGTGGGTCGTATCCTTCCACATTACCCCGGGCGGGGGAGTAGTAGCTCCGGCACCACTTGGGACCATTTGAGAGCTAAGCCCATTCCCCCTCCATGAAAGCAAATTTGTCTTTGTCAAATTAAGATACTCTCTTCTATCGGCAGTGCCTCCTTTCTCATGGCCTCCCTGCTACTTTCTTTGCTACTATCTGGGTCTCTCTATCTTAAGGCATTTTAAGGGCTAAATTATAGCCTAGGGAGAGGCGATGGTAGTAATGAGTTCATTCTCACTACTATTTGCCGTCACGATGAACATGAAGTGGAAGAAAGAATGAAAATCCGGATTTCGTTGAGGAGGAATGGTAGTGATTATATTTCTGCTTCGTGCGAAGGAAAGCAGTGCTGCCCCCTGGCCCCGCAGGTCGACATGTGGCATCTCCTCTTCATCACCGGGAACTGGCTTGTAGCTGACAACGAAAGAGTCATCATTTCTCAATCAGATGAACTGTGCAGCAGTGCACGGGAAAGTGCTGCGTTGAACGGCACTGACTCCGAGAGCGTACCGTCTAGGCCTGGAGAGGCAACTAGCCTTCTGATTAGAAAGATCTTGTCTGGTCTGATAAAGATACTGCTCAATAAATCCGACCATTCATCGACCGCAATTATAACTGCCTGGAAAGGAAATGATAAGATAGTATCGTTGCTCTCCCTGTGGGATAAAGACGCCATCGGTAACGTAGGGGTGATGTATACTGCGATGGTTACTGAAAAAAAAACGAGAAAAGGCCGGGGAGAGGTAGAGTATCTGTATTGGCTAGGCAGGATTATGGTCGGTTGCTTGGTATTTGCCCAAACCAAAAAGGTGCTATTGTCTGATTATTCCCCTGATGAGAATCTTTTTATCAAATGGGCATAAAGGCTCCTGAAACTTCTACGACTATTGTAGCTCGCGGGCATGACTGGCCTGCTTATTCTTACCGCTATTGGCAATTGTTTCTATACATTCATAGAACTTGACTGAATGCCAGAAATAAACTTCGAGTTATATTTGAAGACTGAGTGGGCTTATCTCAAGCCGATCCTCTCCTACCTCTATTATCGTTTGCGAGGTACCCCTGTATTTGACCGAAAGATTCCTATATTCAACCCCGTCGCTTTTTGTTGCCACTACCTGCAGTTGCAGCTGCGGGTTGATATAGACTACCGGGAAATGTGCGGAAAGTTTGGTGCAGATGACTGGGTGAAGGCAAAGTGTGGTGTTTTTGAGCGGAAAACTATGGGCGAACTTCTAGCTGCTTAAGAAGACTCTTAGCTAGATTTGTCTTTGTACAGCACTAGCTCAATGGATTCAAAAGAGTGGAAAGGCTTGGTGGCTGCTCTTGACGAGCTCCCGAGGCATGATCAAGAGCCGCAGCCCACTAGCGCTGCTGAGCGACAGACCCCGCCATCCGGCCATGGTACGACTTCCCGCGATCCTTCACACAATATCAGTCAGAGCCACAGTACATCACACGATTATATAAGTCCATATACTGCAAACGATTATAGGAGAGATGATGGCAATATACTTGAGGAACCTGGCGTTAGGGTAGAAAACGAAGGGTTGTATGAGAATAGTTCGCCTTCGGGCCCAGCCATAGGATCATTCTTCTCCGGCAGTACGCGGAGTGGTTGGGCAGTCAATCAGCTGTTCTTAATGCCGCCAGTCTAGGGCCTAGAAGCGCATGCGGGCACTGCGGGCTTTGTGTTTCGTCGCGATGCAGATAGTGGCTACGGGAGCGGCCTATGCTCATAGGTCTCTGGGGCGGCCGCTGGAAGCGAGGCTGAGAACGGTGGAGACTCGGTTCATGTGGTAGCCGGGTAGAAGAGACCATAGATAAAAGACTATGTCACCTTAAAGAGGCGGTATGTGTTAAACACAGCAGAGACCACGGGAGCCGTAGAGGACCCACAGTCCACCGAGGACTCGGAGAGCACGAGGGACTCAGAGGCCTCGCAATGTTCGCAGGACTCGAACAGTAGCTTCGAGCCTTCAACCACGCAGCTAGCGGTGCGGTTTCTTCTCAACTCTGACAGTACTGCCCCGACTACGACTGTCTCTACAAATCCGTCATAAGATGAAGCCTTGGAGGAACTGGCGGGAATAAATGGTCGCTATGGGAATGGTGCACGCCTAGGAGCTTCCAATTTGCCAAGGTTAACATCGCCTGCCGTGCCGCATACGCTCGGCTCGAGTGAAATTTCGCATCTCGATACAGTACCCCGACCTAGAAAGTCCTTGCCATCGCAACGGCCATCTGATGCCCAGATACATGATCACGCTCGTCCGGAGACTGGTACAACGAGTACTTTGGAACACGATCTGTTCCTTGCGAGTTTGGATATGGACATGTTGCATGATTGGACGTGGATGGATCAACAGATCGGCTCGCAGGTGTTTTCAGCCGGCGGTGACGATGAAGTTCTTACTGCGATGAGTATGGATGGCGATGTAGGCTGGGACACAGTTGGAACTCTGACAGAGGATCAAGTTGTAGAGATACTTCAGAACTAGATAGAATGACAACATATAATTATTTCTGCGCATACCCCAGCTTTACAAGAAGCACAGTTATGTTGTTAGGATACTTGTCTCCTGCCCCTGGCACCCCATCCTTCGGTATGCTAATCACCACCTCTTCGTCCATTATAAATACCGTGTTTCTCTGACAAGGGTTACGCGTGAGGCGAATCTCGGTGCCATCTTTTTGGTTCTCGCTGGGCCCTTTTACTTGCATTGCAACGCACCCGTTTTCTAAGTCTTCTAGAACGATCGCGATGCTTCTTTTACCAGCTGGTGTTTGGAGTCCTTTCTCCCCCCGTCGAAGGGTAACCACTTTGGTAAGTCGCTTAATTTGTTCACCTGGCTGTTGCTCTTTCATTGGCGTCTACCTAGTTAGCCCTGCTTGCTTGATGCACTTGGTAAAGCTTACAACTTCGTAACGGTAGATGGCGAGCTGGGCAAGGGTTTCCTTGTTCCCATGGCCCGATAGTACGTCTTCCGCCTGCTTTGAAAGGTTGTCTGGCAACTGCTCGATCCTGAATTTTTGGTCCATGATGGCGACGACTTACTTGTACTCCTTTAGCCGGTATATGGATGGGCTCGCGGCGCTATTTATGCTCTTCACTGAGGGGTTGAAATGTGGGTCCTTCTGTTGTGATGCCTAATGATGGAGGCCTAGGCTTATGCCACCACTCGGAATCTATCGTCTAGAGTTGTAGGCGTGAAATGCTTTTAAACAGTTAATGGGAGATCTAGAGGTTGATTAATAGTAGCGTCACTACTAAAGGGAGAAACTAGCTATCTGTCCTCACCACTTCCCAGCCCTCTATATCATCTATAGAAGTGGTCTGACTAAATACAGGATTCTGGCTATCTTTAATAGTAGTAATAGCAGTATACTTAACTGGTGGTGTTGTTGGAGACGCTGGGTTTGTAGAATGCTCGGTGTGCGATAGTGCGTCACCTTCACTGTCTTCGTCTGTGGGTGGGGGACACGGGTCCGCGATTTCCGACCTAGACAACTCAGATAGCAAGGCATCTAGCTCGGTAGTATGTTCGGCGGCATCGTTTGGTGCGTTAGCGGATTCGTTCTTGTTTTGGGGAGTATCTTGTATTGATTAGCTATGTAGCGTAAACGAAGGTAGAGAACGACTTACTTGGTCGTCCTTCTTTGCCGGTAATAATATCTGCAGGCGAGGCGGCGCGTTGAGCGCGATCGTGAACTTGTTCGCCTGAGGCAGTATGTGTAGTACCACTCGCACTAGTATAGTCAACATAAAGGCTTGAAATAGATCGTTAATTGAGTTGGCTTCACCTCTCCGTTCCACCGGCGGTAGTAGATTGTGATTCCGAAGAAAAGAATTCATGTGGTGAATTGCGACCCCCCTAAGTCTGAGGGGCGGGTTGGGAAGATTGGCCAGGAGCCTGAGAGTTGAACACGCTTCTATCATCATTGTGTCCGTGTGTATCTGTATAATGCTTGAAGTTAGAATAGATCTTAGGCAATGGTCAAGCTGCTGAGTAATGTAAACACTGGACGAAGTGCCCTAGCTTGCGCACCTCCAGGCTCCGTACCATTGGCAGACGTCTGCAAGGTGCTGTTGATGATAGCACTGTATGAGGATTTGTCAGTTCTACATTAGTAGTACAAGACGCAAGCACTGACTTAGAGAGTTGCTTTCCACTCGTCCCTTCTTGATAGTCTTTGCCCATCATGGAATCTTGCTTAGATGGACGGTTTTTAGAGTATGGAGATATATTTATGCTTGTAAGTTAGACTTCTAGACTTGGGCGTATCTTCTGTTACTTACATTATTTCAACTTGCTTGGGATCTCGGTAGTAGACAATCCTCATCTAGTGTTGGAAAAGAAAAGGAGATGTCTGCAATGCAGGAATCGATCAGGTTAAAATACACGTACTTTACGTGGGCTACACTGCAGAATAAACTCCTACTTCCGGAAATTGCGGAGTAAACTTACAATATGTTTTGCTAATCGCGTCCCTAGACATGTAGTCTAATAGCCTGATTCTTGAAGAACCGTCTATTACTAGCAATTGCTGTGCTAGAGCAATGCTCCACTTCATCTCAGCAACGGCCATTGGTCTTCGAATAGAACGGCAATAAGAAAGTGCATCGGCTGCTGATAATACGTGCTCTAGGAACAAAACAAGAACAAAGAGGTGCATTGGCTGAGGACAGTATGTGCTACGCGAATAAAATAAGAATAAAGAGGTGCATCGGCTGAGGACAGTATGTGCTCCGCGAACAAAACAAGAACAAGCGGGCGCACACGCTAGTGATAGAATATGAGAGAGTGTTCGATTGACCACAAGCTGTACGATGATTTGACGCTAAAATACGCCGGTTAAAGCGATACACCGCTATAGTGGTTGGGGCGTGGTGTTGGGAACGACTTCCCCGGTGGAAATAACTTAGAGCAATAAGCAATAGAATTATAATCTAATTACACTCCCGCGTATCTAACACCTAGTGTATGTTTGGGATTAGAATAAGAACATTAGAGTGGGGGATTGGTGCTCCCTGTGTAGTAAAAAATGACGAAAGGGCTAGCGCTAAGACCGGATGACGACGAGGCGCATTGAACCAGTAAAGGCGGGGTTGTAGAATAGTGAGAATTAACCGGAAACTTAGTAAGCGAAATCCCGGTTGGATTCTTAACCGTCGTCGATATTTCGCCCAAATAAACCACTGGTATAATGTGTTAGATCTATGTCGGTCAAATTAGCGCACTTCTACCATGACCTTAAGCTTGATCTCGCTAGACGAGGTGCGGAGGTTATTCTCTGAAGATGCTATCTATAGCGTCGAAGATGCTGCGGTTGGAGGGTAAGTAGAAGCAATGTAAAAACGAGGAATGCAGCTAGAATCTAGTGATGGAATCGACTTTCTGAAGACTAACATTCTTGATGATGAGGTTAGTAACTTAGCATTCTCTACTAGGGCTTTCTTCTTACCCATTCTTTCCAGCGTGTCACATAGTTTCTATAGACTTTATTTTCGCGGTTTGGATTGGGAATTTACGAAGTATTTAGGCGGAGTAAAGATTATACTATATACGGTTTTATGACTGGCAAGCTGCCGCGCAGCGTAGTTGTTATTTAACTATGGGCGCTAAACTCAAAAATGGTTTACTACTGGGGATCACACCTTTTGCCTCTTGAGGGCTTTCCCCTGTTAATTGGCTTGTTGGATATTCCGTATGCACCCCTTAAACGATGTGGCAAAGTTGAGATTGATATGACTAGTGGTGGCTTGTAAGGTTTTTAAGTCGTATCTATTACGTGGCTTTGCTAACACCGACTTAGGACTGTTTTCGACGCTCGGCTTGCATTCTAGATCACGGCCGGTTATGCTATACATTGTGTGTTCGCGATACGAGAAGAACTTTAGACTTGGCGGAAGAAGCTCTATCCGAATGACCCGGACCTCTAAAAGAAAGCGGCGGAGATAGAGACTCTAATTTTCAGCTTGAACTTCTCTTTCACGGGCCAGATAGACGAGCGTAGGGACGAGGTTGAAGACCCCGAATAAACCCAAGTTTATAGCTCTATATCTATACTAGGGTTATACTCTATTTGAAAAGATGCCTTTCTTTGTTGAGGAATAGCGTCAGCGTTAAAGAATTCAGCATGTGCTCTATTTGTAATCATTGATGGCGGATAAGTCTTATATGTCGATGGCCAATCTTGCATGCATGCCCCGTCCATAAGAGGCGCCTTTGTGAGGAGTAGCGTAGGATTTATGAGCGGTGCCTTCGAAAACATTGCGCTAGGGTACATAAGCGGTGCCCTAGACCCTGTAGTATTAGCAGGCATGTGTAGTTTCGAGGACTGTGCTAGATCGGAGGACTGGTTAGAGATAGTTGACGAATGCTGTAGGTCTTGCGCTGAGGGTTGTATGTGAAGTCTAGATGGTGTAGTATCGAAGACACTCGCGGTGGCGATTTGCGCTGGATATGTGCTAATTTGCGCATTGTATGGCACTTTGCTCGGGATGCTATCTAAGATCGCGTCGATTGTACCTTTAGTGCCTGATATTCATGGTTAATGACGTCATGTGATGAATTGAGGGTTAGTGGGCTGCTGAACTGACCACGGTTTTTAGCTAAAGCGTTAGTACGCTGCCTTTTGTGGATAGGCTGAACTTCCGTTGTCTTCTTTTCGCGGTTCCGTATTGTCTTTCGCAACTTAATTCTAACTATGTCACGTAAGGCGCTTCGTCTTTGGAGAACTGTATTGCTCGTTTGCCCCCCCTTTTTTTTGTAAGCATGATGTAGATATGAACTAGTCTGTCTGAATAGATGGCCGCAATAGGAATAGGATTTATCGTATGGAATGTCTATTTTGCGTTGAATTAGCTCTGCAGCTCGAAGAGGTGGCTTAGGGCGGGCCATACGGGTTGCAAAGTGTCGCTTAAGTTCTTTTAATGATCTAAACGCGTCGCTTTGGTCGTATGCCTTTTCCGGATATTGTAGTTCTTCCACGTCGCTATACTTTGACGCGGAGGCGTCTATAAATGGAAAGCTATACCCATCGTTCCCGCTCTCGCTGATATGTTCGATGCACCGCTGAAGCTCGCGTGCGTGGTATTGTGCTCTGGACTAGGCCGTATTAGATTTGAAATAGATCATGAGAAGAACCTGCAAACCCGAAAGAAGTTGATGTGATCGTAAAGCGCTGTGTTTGAAGGGAACGGTCTTGTGTAAGTTTGACACTCTATTAAACTCTGGTGGGCCGCTAGGTAAAGATGGGGTTAGACTAGAGCGGCGCGGCGAGGGGAGAACTTTGGGCTATAAATTATGAGTTGGGTTGGGCTGTGCTATTTATATAAACAGTGCGAATAACCCCTCACCTGATGAGACACGGTCTTTTAGCCTCTTTCTATCCGAACCCTGTAAGTTTCGCATGTACCTCCCTGTCGCCTCTAGAACGACATATACTAAGTACTGCCTGCTGAATTTAGAAATGTATATACTTTCATGATGGCCGACTGTACGCGATGTCGAGGCCGCGGAGTGAAGGATGGTTTTAAGTGCTCCTGGTGCAATGGCACAGGAGAGGAACCCACCGATGGCAAATTATCGGAACTGACGCATTACGTTTGCGCAGAAGCTACTGGTATTACTAACCGTTTTATTGCGTTTGAGCCTGTCTTATAAGAAATGGGTGTGTCTTTTCTTCGCACGCTTGTGGATTTGTTTTGGAAGTCCATCTTGCTAGCTAGTAATCGATCTAACCCTTTTTATATAAAAATTAAAATAAAAAGCGAACATCTGAAATATACCCGTGTAGCGGGCAATCCTAACCCCACATATTAGGCAGGCTTTCCTTGCCGTGGTCGTCTCTGCTAATATTTCGCTATTGTACTAGCCGGAACAATAATCTTCCTTCTATGTCGCCTACCTGCCTCGGAAATCCGGTAGCGGCTAGAACCGGCTAGAATGTTTGCACTAGTCAGATAAATGCCTGGACCTCGTCTCAAGTTCTAAGCGTGCAGGATTCGCAGTTTGGGGCAGGCTCGCACAGTAAGCTGTTTCTAAGCTATTCCATTACTATGAGATTATAAGTTAGGTAAAGCTTTGGCATGGAGAATATAACTGAGGAGTTGTCATATAAATTGGTGGCATTGACTGGTATGGTTCGCTATGGACCTTTTAAAGCCTCGCCACTCTCCCGCAACGGTGGCACGACATATATACAACATGACCATAAACGACGAAGCGGAACGAAAAAGGTGCACCTAGTGCGACATTTGTTCCCGGCGAAGACTATATGTGATGGAAATGATTCACTTGTGTCAATATAGCTGGTCTCACTGTATAGACTGCAGAGAACCTCTCAGCACACTCCGCTTTTCGTAATTATTTCCTAACTTGTCTCCTCTTCGTTTCCTCCCGGCCCTAGAAAGCTTAGCTAATAGCTTGTGTTGGGGAGGTTGGAGTAGAGTTGCGCTGTCGAAATCGATCACCATTACGCGGCCTCGCTTAACGTTCCAGAGCAAGTTAGGTCCCCGTTCGTCTCGCTGGTCCACGCCATTCTCATAGAGTCTTTGTATCGAGTGATGTATCTCCTATTGAAGATTTGGTGTTGCCGCCTCGGTCGCTATCTCTCTAGCCTATGACATCAGCATCATGTGGACCACGAACGCACCGCCAGGTAGGAGGTAGCCTGGATTGAACGAGACTATGCTAAGGTGCACTGGCACCACCTCGCCTTGAAGCTTGTCAAGTCGTTGATAGACCCTGCACTCGTCCTCTAAGCGCTTCGGACGCTTGGACACGCTGCCTTTGCCAACGAAAGTGTAGCTGAACTCTGCTAGCTCTAGTTTGAATAGTACCCCGCTCGACCCGAATTTGCCCCGACCGATGAGCGCATCACAGTTCTGGTACGGGTCTTGACGCAGCTGCTCGCCCACTAGCTTAGTAAACTTCGCGGTGTTAATCGGGTGCTTTGCACCGCCGCGGACACAATGGGATCGAATATTAGGGCACCTGCTATCTAGCGTACAACCTAACTTAAGGCTAAGAAGGCAGGTTTGTGTGTAGTATTGCCTCGTGGGTGCCTGAGAAGAGCTTCGGGCGTTATCGTTGCTGCTCTTCCTGCTGGAACCTCTGTCTCGCCTGTCTCGCGTGGCACCTGCCTCGCTCTGGCGTTGCTTGGCTTCTGCTCCGTCACGGTCGTCATCATCATCATGCCACTCTAGAAGCGCCACAGAGTCGTTGCACGATGACTTCGACCGCAACGGATATTTTCGTGTCGCCGGGGACGCATCGTAATCGAAGGATCCATTAGTGCCGCGTGAGGGCGGAGCCGACGATGAATCTGTGTTATGTTGCTCTGGAGGGGTTACTGGGTCTATGTAGTTGTCTTTTTTCCATTTCTTCAGAATAGGTTCCGCCTTATTCACTGCGTCTTGGAATAAACGGCCCGTAAGCGCTGAGGAGCGGAGGCTTAAGAGATAAAAGCTTGCAAGCTGAGCGACCGTAGTTTGAGATACTTGATCGACCCGGACCTCGGTTGTTGCTCGAGTCACCACCTTATCTGGTACACAAAGATGCTAATATAACACAAGCGGTTCTGATCGGTCGTAGTGAAGTAGCACTAAAGATTTTCTAGTAGCGACATAGCCATACTTGACCCCGCGCTAGAATATGTAATTGAAGACTTGTATTAACGCCATGGCAATCTGCGCCTCTTCCTTCTCTCTCACCGTCGAGTCCGTTCTGTACTGCTCGGCCTGAGTCCACTGGTGGACGTCTGTAAACAGTGTCTCCTTCGCCAGCGCAGCCTCGAGATACTCTACGGCAAACTTGTGCGCAGCCTTATAATCGTACATGAAGGCTGCGCTCTCGTTCCCGTCTATGTCTGTCTGGATGCCACCTCCATTAGGCTGCTGCTTCCCTCTTTGAGATATGACCCGAGTTTTAAGATCTTCATTGAGGTCGTTGAAGTCGCGAATACCATTTGTGAATGATAAATCCGTGATTTGATACTTCTGGCGCAGCGTCTCGTCGGTCTAGATGGGTTCTAAGATATTCCATGTAGGGTCTTCGACAGCTAGTTTCTCGAAGTGGTCGATCGCGTTTTCATACCCGGCTTTCCTACGCTCGAAGCTTATTCTATTCTCTCTTGTTGTGCTCGCTAGCTGGAAAAGTCGCCTCTCGCCGCAGACACGGATAATATCATTGAAGTGGTCTTGTCGCTGGTAGTCGGCAAAGTCTCGCCAAGGGCGAAGCCACTTGGGATAGTATTTACCATCGACTGTAGTTGCGAGACCAGTAGAGCTCTTGGAAGGGCTAGCGAGCCTGAGTTTTTGGTATAGGTTGAAGTGGCAGTTGTATAAGTACTCCGGTAAAGTCGTCCTTTGGTTTTTGTGTCGCTCTTCCTCCTCACGCGCCTTTGCTTCCTTCTCTCGCGCCTTTGATTCTTGCAGTAACCTTTTGAGATCTTTAATTTCTTCTTGAGACATAGTTTATTAGTATAGATCGTAAGGTCGTGCTGATCGTTGAGTCGGTGGATGATGCGGTTGATGGTTTTGGCATGGCAAGAAGTCCGGGCGTGGCTGCTTGGCGTGTCGCGAAACTTGTCATCTATGTGCTGACTAATTAGATGGCCAAACCAGGGCGGCCCCTACATTCGCGCCCCCGTACACTCGCGCCCCCCGATTAGTCAATAGCACCCGCTGTAAGTTGCCACTGTATTGGTCGTTCTTTAGCGGCACAAGGCTACTAAACATGCTAGTAGAGTCTACTTCGATAACTCACCACTACATATATCTCCCTAACAGCCGCTTATTACCACGCACGTCTCAATGATATGGTGCCCGATATACCGTCTTTACCTTCTTTGCAATGGTGGGACTCACGAGAAGATCTGCTCTCTCTGTTGTAAGTTCACGCTGCTGTCGAGGGCTATCGCTTTATCATCAGAAGATCCAAATGGGAATGTGGTCGGCAAAGCCTCATCTATGCTTGTAGTCGATGGCGTGTAGGTTGCTAATTTTCGATACTGATTAAGGAAAAAAAATATGGTAATTGGGAATATGAATATCGATCTGAAGCGCGCTTCTCGCAGCACAACCACGAGTTACAGCCTATATAGCGGCTAGAAGATAGGTCTGAGGATGAGCCTGAAGATGAGCGGGAGATCGGACCTCTTGACGAGGCAAGGCCAGAGAACGAGCCAGCAAATGGAGCAACAGATAGACTAGCAGACGTAATAGAGGATAACGCAGGGGACAAGCCTCAATGCAGATAGCACCTACCAGGCA
The DNA here is from genome assembly GCA_030783385.1 of Akanthomyces dipterigenus. Classification (NCBI taxonomy): domain Eukaryota; kingdom Fungi; phylum Ascomycota; class Sordariomycetes; order Hypocreales; family Cordycipitaceae; genus Akanthomyces; species Akanthomyces dipterigenus. The sequence goes on along the minus strand of JARJRE010000332.1, from coordinate 140 downwards.
AGACACAGCCTACTTGTAGTAAATGTCATGTAAAAGGTCATAAAAGAGGCGCAAAATGCTGCCCCTTGCGAGGTAGAAACAGCCCATGAGATAGGCCAAATTTACAGCGCGTGGTATAAAACTTACAGCGGGCGCTGTTG
>JARJRE010000331.1:0-17785 GCA_030783385.1 Akanthomyces dipterigenus | reverse complement strand
GCTAGTCAGGGCTGCGTGACACAGGGCGAGTGCGAGTGCGACGAGGCAGCCAGAAACAACCACTTGGGAAAATCGCCCACTGACCCCGCTACGATGGCACTGGCGGCTGCGCAGCGAGAAATGCTCAGGCACCCCCGGACCAGCCATCAACACACGTTGGGGCGAGCCCACAGCGGTCGCTGCAAGCTGCTCACGAGCTGGCGGGGCATGTGAATGTGTCCAACCGCCTGTGGCCATTGAAGAGCGCCAAACAAAGGCATTGCTGGCGGCCAGCGCCCCAACGTCCCCCCAACTAAAACAGCTCGCAGCGCCCTGACTCCCCAGGGGTTTACTTTTCAGCGGTCGCCTGCTCCATCATAGCGCCAGACAGACCTAAGCTCGACACGTTACAGCGGGCTTGCCAGTAATTGGTCCTCGGCTCAGCACATCCTGTGCCCCTTTTGCGGCGGCCACGGTGGTAATGAGTTGACTTGGTGGACACTCGACAGTGGCAAGATTATTATCAGTTGTCATCGAAATAGGCTCTCTCTCCCAACCGATCCGAGCACCAGAAAAAAAAACGTTGCATCCTCCATCTCCATCCATCTCAATTACTTCCTCTACAACTCTCAGACAGTCTAATTTCCTCCCACTCGCAGAGAAGCTCTCCGTCATCGACTCGCTCTCCTCTCAGCCCTGCTCTGCCATGATCAAACCTTGATCCCGCGTCGAGCCGTAGCGTCGGAACCCGGATCGACGCAAAGTCCGATACGTGTACCTACGGATTACACACCCAGAGAGCAAGCAACCACTACGAGCAGCTGCGCAACACACCACGCCCAGCAACTCTTAAATCCGGGCGGGCTTTCCTTCTAGAATATCCGCAAGTGCACCGCACACACCTCTCTTGCGGCGGATTACGCCTGTGACGCGTGGATTGGCTCACGCACTCGCTTCCAGCCTGAATTTACCAATTCCAGCCCTGTCAGCGCCACGGGATAGCGCTGCACCAAGAGGCTTCATCAGCCAACCCGGCCTTGTCGACCGCTGCCCCGGCCGCTCGGTGGACTTTGTCCGACACCTTACTCCCAACTAGAGTTTACGCAATCAAGGTACACGGCTGTTGTCTGGGGCTTTTTGTTTAAAAGCCCCGTCACAGCCCTCTTTGACACAAAGTCGGGATGCTCAGACAGCAAAAAGCTACCGTCTTTTTTCAACGTTCGCGCATCACCTTGGCATCGTCCTTTCCCACCGCTTCCAAGATTGCCAAGATGGCCGCCGAGAATGGTTCTGCCCGCTCCCAGCAGGACGACACCAGCCAGATCAAGCAGACGCGAGAGACACGGCCGCCCGCAGTCTACTTCCCTCTTGGCTACAAAGAAGCGGCCTACCAATGGGTAAGAAACCCCCTCCCCTGTTTGCGCGCGTGCGGGCCGTAGAACCCATGAAGCTGACACCTCCGCCTCACACAGTGGACAAGCGTCACACCTCCCATGGTTGAGCGCAAAGTCCTCTCCTTCATCCCGACCCTGCGCGAAGCCGCCGACAGCGCCTCGAACCCCAATGCATCCTCGTCGACGCCCGATCCCCTCGGCACGCGCGTCTGGCGCCGCACCATGGTGCAGCTGTCGGGCAAGGACCGCGCTCTCAACGAGGTTTGTGTCGAGAAGGTTGGCGACAAGACCGAGGAGACGCTCGTCGTCGTGCACGGCTACGGCGCGGGGCTCGGCTTCTTCTACAAGAACCTCGAGCCCATCTCGCGCATGCCGGGCCTGAAGCTCTACGCCCTCGACATGCTCGGCATGGGCAACTCGTCGCGGCCCGCATTCCGCATTCACGCCAAGAGCCGCGAGCAGCAGGTCGTCGAGGCCGAGGACTGGTTCATCGATGCCCTCGAAGAGTGGCGCCAGAAGCGCAAGATTGAACGCTTCACCCTCCTCGGCCACTCCCTCGGCGGCTACCTCGCCGTCTCCTACGCCCTCAAGTACCCAGGCCACCTCAAGAAGCTCATCCTCGCCTCGCCCGTCGGCATCCCCGAGGACCCCTACGCCGTCAACGCCTCCATGCCCGAGCCCGACACGTCGACGCTCGAAAACGAATTCACCCAAGATCAAAAACAAGTCACCGAGCATAGTCACAACAGTGCCGCCGCCGCCAAGGCTGCCGCCGCCGCCGCCGCCTCCCCCAAAGCCGGCACCGGCGCGCCGACCGCCCCGAAGCGTCCGATCCCCAGCTGGCTCGTCTGGCTCTGGGACGCCAACGTCTCGCCCTTTAGCATCATCCGCATGACGGGGCCCCTCGGCCCGCGCTTCGTCTCGGGCTGGACGTCACGCCGCTTCAACCACCTGCCCGCCCCCGAGGCCCAGGCGCTCCACGACTACGCCTTTTCCATCTTTAAGCAAAAGGGCAGCGGCGAGTACGCCCTCGCCTACATCCTCGCCCCCGGCGCCTACGCCCGCCGACCCGTCATCAACCGCATTCAGGACGTCGGCCGCCAGCCCCTCCCCGGCGGCACTGCTCGCAGGGAGACGGGCTTCCCCATTGTCTTTATGTACGGCGAAAATGATTGGATGGACGTTGCCGGCGGCCTCGCGTCTGAGGAGAAGCTCAAGAAGGCTAAGGCAGAGGCCCTCGCCCGCGCCACTGAGGAGGAGAAGCGCAGCGAAAACGGCAGCGTCAAGGTCGTCATCGTGCCCAAGGCGGGCCATCACCTGTACCTCGACAATGCCGAGTTCTTCAACGACGCCTTGCAAAAGGAAATGGATGACGTGTACGCCACGTCGAAAAAGAACAATGATCATTGATAATGAGTGGTGTCTGAGGCTCGGGCTGGGGGCTTTTTTTCCTTTTGGCGTTTATGGCTGGCGAGTTCTTGTGTCCTCTTTTCTTCTTGGACAGTTACAAACCCTTTATTTTTCATTATATTTCAACTGCATGGGCGCATGCATTGGGCATGAACTCCTCGAACGGTCGAGACCTATTTACATCTACATCGCGTGTTGGATTGGGGCGTTTAAGCATTAGATATACAGCGTGCACGGGCAAAACAAAAGCCCTCACGTGCATATAATTTTACAACAATAGATTCTAAGTTCTTCACCAACTCTCGCATCATCTGCTCATTCCGAATGTTTTTCTCTATTGACCAAGAAATTCGTCGCCGGCTCATTCATGCTAACCCACGCAACTTGAATCCTAATCAGTCTACTGTCTTCCACTATAAATGATGCTAAGAAAGGACAAAAAAGGCTTCAACAATCAAAAAATGCGCTTCTGACGAGAAAGCAAGTATAGAGAAAGGTGACACGCCCTAGAAGCAATGATTTCGCATGCTGAAAAGAAAGAAAAAAAGTACAGAGAGAAAAGTGATGTGCACTAGAGACAATAATGTCGTTTGCTCAAAAGGAGGAGAAAAAGATGTAACAACCTTGTGAAGAATGTACTAAATAAAAACGTTGTGAATTCCATAGTGATGGCAATGCCAAATAGTACTCCATACTATGCCATTTCTTCGTTCATTTATTGTTTGCTTTATAGATTGATCAGGTCATCCTCGGAAAAGTCGGGCGGATGTTTGGTGTACTTCACGCGCACTTTACTGTCGAGCGCTGCGCCTTTGTCGCTAATCAAAATGTGTCTGCTGAACGCGCGCGTCCGTCTAATCTCGTCTTCGCTGATGCCTAGGTCGTCGCGCGGGATCCAAACAGACGGGCAACGGGCTCGCAGGGCCGAGTGTAGGAAGGCGACCTTCGTCCGTGAGTCTCTCTCGGCGGGCGTAAGATCTTCAATCTCGTCGTGGACGCCTTCGAAAAGGGCATTACCCTGAAGGCGCTGTGCCTCGAGATCCTTTTTCCGCCGTGCCCGACGGTACTGTGCAGCCTTGGAGTTGCGGTCGACCTTGGTTAAGCGTAGCAGTTGGTTGCCTCCGCCCTTGGCCCATCCACCCATTTGTCTGCCGCCTTCCACAGCCCACGTGCCAACCTGCTTCATCGGGTTGAAAAGTAGCCCGTTCGGACGACGAGTATCCTGCCCTATTGTGTCCAGCTCGATACCCTCTTCACCTTCCATCGGGATTGGGGACTTCTCCCGAATGTCTTGTGACTGCTTGATGTCTTCCTCCTCGTCTTCTTCGTCAACGCCGATTCGAGCGTCTTGAGCCCGCTGAAATGCCCGGTCGCGTAGCACAGCTTCATCTTCAAAGGTAATGGGCAGGTAGCGGAACAGGGGCGAAAAAGATTGGTGGAGCAAATATTGGTAAACCGCAGTCAAGAACATGACAACCAACATGACGATAGCGTGGGGAATACAGGGGGAGCGATTATTTTGATCTCTCGCAATAAAGAAAAGGCCCGCCATGCAAGCCTCCATAAAGTACAGACCAGTGAAAGTCTGGTTGATCGCCCGTGGGTATAAGACGCCGCCAGTGTCGTGCTCCATGCGGTACACGTACACCATTGCATAGCGCTGCGCAAGCCACAGAAGGCCAAAAGTGACTATGGCGAAGATGGATATCAGAGGTGAAATGATGGAGTAGAAGATTGCGATGCAGGCGAAATTTGTGTAGACAGGGAAGAAGGAACCCCACTGAACGGTGTTGAGGTTCGTGTTTCTCGCCCACTTGTTTCGAGCAGTGCTATCGAACATTGGCCCGATGACGAACCAGAACAGGAGCGGGACAATCTGCAGCAGGGTACCAGAGCTAGTACTCAAAGCTTGCAGTACCATGTATGAGAAGAAATAGTTTGCCGCTTTGGGAAGATTGTCGGCCAAGAGGTCCAGCACTTTTTCAACGGATCCCAATTGCTGTTTAATGTTGTCCAAGAACTTATCCAGAGACGCCGCAAAGAACGAGGCAATCGAGACGACAAGGAAGACCTGGAGGAAGAGAAAGACAAAGTAAAAGAATTGTACAAATTCAGCTTTCTGGGTTCCAGTCTTTGCTCCTCGTATGCCAGCAAGCAAGTTCAAGATGGGCGGTACCAAGACAAGCAGAAGCGCCAATAGGGCGGCAGGCAGGACACCGGCAATAATCTTGGCGAAATTCTCCACGTTGTGATTCGTTGTGAGGAAGCGCAGCCATGGGTTTTCTTGGATCAGCTGGTCGAGCTGGCTGACTGCAGCTGTTGCGGCTACCGGAATGGCCCAGAGGAAAGCCATGGTCAGCACGACTCCGATGGCCAAGAAAGCACGCAACCCTTCTCCCCACCAGGAAATGGCCATGTTGTCCCAAACAACGTCTCGGGGCGAAATTTCGATAATCTTGGAAGACATTTGACGAGGAATGTGGTGCACGGCACTTTGGCAAGCCATGTGTGCTGCAACCTGAGAGTTGAACTGGACAAATGCTGAGCTCATCAGTGGATAGCGTTCGCGGTGCTGTTTATCCTCCTCGATTTCGAGATTGAGGCGGGCAAGCTCTCTTCGGCAGTAGTAGATGGTGTCGACCTTTTTGGTGACTCCAGGCATGCCAAAAAGCCATGTGACGCCAAAGAGTGGGAGGTGGTGCGTAGGGCGTTGCTTCTTCTTAAGATATTTGCGCCACTCAGCATCTTCTTCCTCTGTATCGTCGTGTTCTGGATCAAATGCCTCAGGATAGTCTGCTTCTTCCTCACCTTCGCCTCTCATAAAGGGAATAAAACTCTTCAGTGTTTGCCAGTATGTCTTGTCCTTTGTTTCGTCAGAGGAGATGCAATCGTCGGCCTCAAACCCTTGGGGAACTGGCGACGCATAGCCACCTGATGGTGGCTTCCAAAACTGCCAGAACCGGTTCGTTCGGTTGTCCATGAAATCGGGCTGGTCTGCTTTTCTGACTGTGTTGCCACCAACACCATGATCCACTACCCACTCGGGCTTCTTTATGGCACTGGTAGATGTAGCCGAGACGATTGAGCCATCAGGTGAATGCGTTGCGTGAGACTCGACTGTTCCTGGACGCTGAACCGAAAGAGGTAAGCTCTTCTTGCTCTTTGGAGATGGCGGCGCAAAGCCCTGCGTAGTTCCGAGGCCACGCTCGATTCCCTTGCCGGACTTGCTGGCCACGTCTTTCAACCCGCCGGCAACCTTGTGGGTGGTTTTGACCATTACAGAGAGGGGATTGCGTGTGCCGTGGTTCCTGTCCTGGTCCTCATCGCAGTCTTGATGGCGCTGTTCTCCAATCTCCATGGCCGATTCCTGGACAGCGGTGACGGTGTGAGGAATTTCGACATTGTCGCCAATATCCTCACCCTCGCCGCTATTAGCGGGATCCCTGGCATCTTCGTCTTGCTTCGCACCTCTGTCAGCCTGTTCTTCCTTGCTTACGGCCCCAAGCTTCATGTCCTTGCGCTGCCCTTTCTCCTCCTTTCTCTGCTTCTTGAGCTGGGCCTTCTTGGCGGCCTTGATGAGTTCGGTTTCGGCGTTTTCCAAAAGACGGTGCATCAGTTCACGACGGTTTACCTTGTCGAGAAGCTTTGTCATGTCGCGATTCAGCCACACATTTTTGACTCCACCTGGGAAGACATCAAGAAGACCTCGAAGCGCCTCTTCGGTAAGCCATTTCTTGGGGATCGAATTGAGAAGGACAGTGGTAGCGGAAGCTCGCAGTCGGTGCTCAGCGCTGGTGAGATAATCTTGCCGGACCTTGACGTAGGCCTTAAGCTCGAAAAAGAAGACAGCGCAGATCCAAATCACCACCAGGATGGCTAGCACGAGATGGGCCACGTAACGGCCAGTGTTTTTAGGACGAACATTGGCCCAGGCCAAAGTGTCCAATCCAGTCACGGCACTACTGTCGCCAGTACGCGTGTTGGCATTTGCATCGATCCGCTTTCCAATGCCCCCGACGTAATTGAGCGGGATCAAAATAGGCAAGACGACAACGCAAATGGGTATAAAAATGACGAGGAGTGTTTTGAGATAGCGTAGGAAGAAATAGGCATCAAGACCGCACTTTTTAATAATGTCGCGATCCTTGAATAAAACTACAGTTCGAATCATGGCGAAGAAATTGCTCGGGGGAGGCTCGGTTCTTTCGCGTTGGGGAACAAGATATGTTTTCGGTTTACTAGACAATGTCAGTCTCTGCAGCAATACATGGATTCGATGCGGGAAAGCGTACAAAATACGCGGGAGCTGGTTGCGAAGAAGCACAAAGATAGATGTCTGCACGGCAAAGATGACCAAGGCCGTGGCAATGGACGAGACAAACGTGACGACGCCTATGCCCGACTGTGCTTGCGCCTTTGAGGGACCAGGATCTGCCTTGGCCAACAGCTTGATGGGGTGTTGGCTATCGAGCAGATCAGGACTCGAAGCAGCCATGGCTTCTGAGGGAAGCAGCCAGACCGATCCCAGCAGCATCATGGCCACAGCAGAGGGGGTGAGGCGAGGCCGCACGCTCTCCATGGTGATGGCTGACGCCCGAGGCGTGGGCAGATTCGTGCAGCGAGATCGTTGTCGAAGATCGCTTTTCCCGAGTGTGGAGGAGAGGTATTGTGGGAAAGGGTGCGCGGCGGTAGGTCTAATACAATAAAGGACGTCTATGAGACTGCCCCTGATCAGACGTCGGATGAGGTTAGTCGTTTCAAATGTGCAGCAAACAATGCAATAGAATTTCGTATTGGTCTGCTGTGGTAAAGCAGCCAGGGTTGTATGCGATGCTTGTCAGGACAAGGAGGTATGATGTACAAGAAATAGTGTGAAGGAGAAGCAGGACACGCGACGAGAGGTGCACATCTGGGAAGCCGGCCATGAGGTCAGCTTCATTACTTCAGCGACCCGCCATCAACATTGCTCACTGACACAAATTTGGTGGGACCCCCTGGAAGTTGGTGATGTCACTGGCGGGAGTGGGCGATTAGACTTACAGGTACGTACCTACGTACCTTGTGGGTGTGGCAGGTGGGTGTGGCTGCCGCTTGATCTTGGCCTTGCATTCTGGTCCTTTTCAGGCCTTGTGCTGCTTGTTTGTTGGCTCTCGCTGGGCCTGGCTGTGCTGACCAGCCCACCCTCTCAACTCTGTCCACTGGCAGACATCACAGAGCCGCCACACTCCCTCCCGTGGCTGCGCTAACGGTTCAGCATGCCATGCCGATTCTTGGTTTGGCGTGCAGCAATTGAAGCGGCGACAATGTCGTGTCTGCCTACTAGAAAATATCCTGAACCACTTGATCCAACCTTTTTTTTTTCTTTGAAAAGGAAAGAATTTCTTTTCGCGGCAGCTTTCGCGTCTCGACTTCCACCTCTAACTCCAGACCAATCTTTTGTAGTCATCTACTATTGTCTGATTCACTGGCTCAGAATGCCCCAAGTTGATACTGCACAAGACTGTGACGCCTCCATCGTCCATTGTGTTCCCGATACATTCGACTCATGAGACTTTTCGGATAATAGTCTGAACGAAAGTTCTCTCACAGTCCTCGCGATAGGGTGGCGGTTCGATAAAAAAAAGTAACATGTATTAGTAACGTCTAGAACTACTAAATTCAATCCAGAGAAGCAATTCCTGTTCTCTACAACGCCAGGAAACAAAGAAACAGACAATGAAGGACGATTCACCGCACAACACCATCCCGCTCCGTACCCGGATCCGACACAACGGGTCGCGATACCAGCGCAATGAGACCCGCCCGCTTCCAAATGCCCTCTTCCAATTATAGCATGTCGAGCCGTTTAGAACAGCATGTCCATGCAGCAGCAGCAGGCACAAGCGGCAGCCAGACCACCGAGGATGCCGGTCGCGGCGCCGCCCATGCCTCTGTCGTTGTTGTTGTTGTTGTTGGCGTAGTTGCCTTGCGGGTAGCCCTGCTGCTGCTGATAAGGGCCTTGTTGATACGGTCCCTGCTGATAATGTCCCTGTGGAGGACCGTATTGTTGCTGCCCATATTGCTGCTGGCCGTACTGCTGCTGGCCGTACTGCCCCTGCTGTTGCTGATGGTATCCCATCTGAGGACCAGGCTGGTAGTATGGTTGCTGCTGCTGCTGGGGAGCGCCGTACGGATCATTCTGCTGATACGGTGATTGCGACGGGCCTCCGCCAGGGTATGTGGCTTTGGGAGGGTTGGGAGCACCTCCGTAAGGGGGCGGCTGCTCGTCGTTTTTGCCGGACATTGTCTGTAGTGAGAGTCGGTTGCGATCGGGTAGTTGCAATGCGAATCGTGGGAGGCAAAGCCGGAGGATGAAGTTTCAAATGGCAGAGAGTATGCGTCAAGGAAGAGAAAAAACGCTTCGGAGGGTGGAGGACGCGAGGAATATGTAAAGTCAAAACCCGCGGCGTCTCGGTTGAAACGGCAGACGACGGATGCGGGTTGACCAGATTACGCACCACGCAGTGGCGTGCATGCGCAGTGGCCATTTTAGACGCTGGCTCGCTGCGCCACGCTTGGCTGCCCACCAAAGCTCCCTCGGCATGCAATCCTGGGGAACGCCTGGTGGCCGCCAAGGAGAGGTTTTAAATTACTCGTTCACAAATTAGAAACCAACACAAATGCTTGCTGAAGACTTGCGCTCGAGTTGAATGGCAAAATTGGCAGAAAAGTGTTGAATGCGGTTTCTTCAGTGCCTTGAAGCAAGCTTTGCTGTGGCCCGTAGCTGCGCGATTGATGGCTTGGCTTAGACGGAAGCCTCGTCACCAGCTATCAAAGCTTTGGACAAGCCCCATCGCCAGTCTAATAAATGTCGCGGTACCAAACACGGAAATGAGGTTTACAGATTGGCGAATGTTCGAAAACACGCCAATTTAAATTATCAACGGCATCTGTAATTGCAAACCTGGTGATGCATTGAACTTGCAGCGAGCTTCTATAGCTGCTCTCACGTGACTTTCTACGCATTCGCCACAACTCACCTTGTGGCGAGAGCAGCAAAACCCCACTGTGGCTAGTATCGCACCACGAAAAAGTGGTAAATTCAGTGTTCTTTGAGAAACCCCACGAAGGAGTCGAACATATTCACGACGCCCTCGACCGACGCCATACGCAGCTTCGACATAGCAAGCATACGCTCTCCCTCATAGCTGCCGTTCCAAGCCGCAATCATGGCTACCACAGCTCCCACCAAGGCCAAGTGAGTCTTGCTCTCCCGCGAGCGCGCCTGTGCAAAAACTGGCAGTGACTAACCCCACCATCATCCAGGCACGACTGGGCCGACGATGATGATATCGAGGAGACCAGCACCGAGCTGCCCGCGCCCCAGACCATCGCCAACAAGGACGGCACCAAGACCATCATCACATACCGCATCAACGACGAGGGCCAAAAAGTGAAGATGACGCGCCGCATCCGCTACATCACGCACACCGAAAAGGTCAACCCGCGCGTGGCCGACCGCAAGAGCTGGGCCAAGTTTGGCGCCAGCGCCAACGACGGCGCCGGCCCGGCTGCCGACACGACCTCCATCGCCGAGAACATGATCTTCCGCCCGAGCGTCAGCTGGCGCAAGGACGCCAAGGACGAGAGCGCCGACCCCAACGCGCAGGCGATGAAGGACAAGCTAAAGGACAAGAAGGTCAAGTGCCGTATCTGCAACGGCGAGCATTTCACAGCCAGATGTCCCTACAAGGACACCATGGCCCCCATTGGCGAGAACGGCGCCGCCGACGTGGCCGCGGGCATGGGCGACGAGCCGTCTCCCGCCGGCGCCGGCGGTGCCGGGGCCAAGAAGGGATCCTACGTCCCTCCTGCTCTGCGTGGAGGAGCCGCCTCGGCAAGCGCCATGGCGGGATCAAAGTACGGCGAGAGAGACGACCTCGCGACGCTGCGCGTCACCAACGTGAGTAGAGCAGTCAGAGTGTGTCGGGGTTGAGACATGATGCTAACGGATGGACTACTAGGTTTCCGAGATGGCCGAGGAAGGAGAGCTGCGCGACATGTTCGAGCGCTTCGGACGCGTCACCAGAGTATTCTTGGCCAAGGACAGAGATACCGGCATGGCGAAGGGATTCGCCTTTATCAGCTTTGCGGACCGGGGCGATGCCGTCAAGGCGTGCAACAAGATGGACGGATTTGGTTTCAAGCATCTCATTCTGCGTGTGGAGTTTGCCAAGAAGGCCCAGTAAAAGTACATGGTTGCATTATAGGTTTAGAAGGGTTCTTGGGGCACGGTAATGGAATTTACGATTTTACCTCGATACTGCTGGTCGTAGATGCGTGAGGCGTATCCGTTGTTGCGATGGTGTGTGTGTGGTGGCCACGAGGAGTTGCAATGCGTCGTTGAGCTAGACACACAGCTTGTGATGAATATGTGCTCTACAGTAAATTAGCGATATGCGGATCGACTCAGCTTGACATTGTTGAGCAAGTGCTTGAATTGTTGAATGGAAATTGTATTAATTGGCATGTGAAAGAGGGACGTCCAGCAGGGGGTTGACGCCGTTTCCACTCTGGGCATGCTCCAGAGCCTGGCTAGAGGATTGCATGAGCACGCGACTATGAGCTTGTTTTTCCTCTGTCCCGTGTATGGAATCTATAGATATACAGAGACAATGCACACATATTCACTGTGCATCTCAGCTGATCTGTTGTCTTTGTTGTTATTGGCGAGCTTGCCTTTGGATCGCCGGACAAGACGTGCTAGCAGTTATCACGCAACGGTGGCTGGCGGATAGGACAGCGCCACGTAGCAATGTTTCGTTTTGTTAAATGTCTGGAGTAATAGACAAGAAAATGGCTAACTGACTGCGGAAGGTGCAATCGAACGTTTGTCCCAATGAGGAGCTGCATCACGCGCTCCTCAAGGGAGCAGCAAGGCTGTTGAGTACTCGGTACTAAGAAGTCGTTTCATGCCTGCAAGGAATCGTCGCCGCCCTCACGTAGGTATGTGTCAAGCCACTTGGACATGGTGTCTGGCCCAGGAACTCTAGGCTCGGCCCTGTACCCGCACCAGATAAATGCCGCAGAAAAGGGAGACGAGATCAATTGCGACTTTTACAGGCTGCAGGGATAGAGTGCTATAATATCGGAGCGGACCAGTAGCATATGACTGTCGCCAAATCTTGAATCTATTCAGATGCTACGCTGGCTTTGCAGAGACGGGAGGGCTGGAGGGTTGCAGTGCATCTTTTAGCGGGATGTGCTGGTTGAAATTAGCGGGCGGGGGGATGGATGGGTGGCTGTCTGAGGCTCAGCGCGCCAGGCACTGGACAGTGGAGGGAGACCAGAACAATAACCCAGACCAGTGCATCGAGGGCCGCTGCCGGCCACCTCATCACTGAGAGCTGATGCTGGTCTGGGGCTCGAGGCGCAGCATGAACCACTGGAAGCCGCTGGAGGGCAGCCATGTTGCAGCGCTCTGCAGAGCTAGCGCCAGCCGTCGAAGGTGGCAGAAACCCGCGCTCGAGTTTGATTTGGCGTCTTTGGGGACCAAGCTGTGGCCCCCCCCCTCCCCACAGCCTAAAAGCCTGCCGCCTCTGGCCAGAAACCTCCACTAAACCTGTCTCTCGTCCCCTCTCACGCCCAACAATCAATCAGCTCTCGTTTGTCCTCTCGTTCCCATCGACGTCCGTCGCGACACAAGCCGAGTTCAACACTCTGCCAGCCCTCCGGCGCCAGGTTGCAGCGCAGTAGCCTCCCTCTCTCGCCTGTGTTAGCTGCAAGCCCCGGCTAGCCCAGCGGCCTCTACCTACAAATCATTGGCCCCTTTCAGCGTTGATCTCGCCCATCCAGAGCGCCAGTCCAACACTCGTTTTTTTTTGGTTATTTTCGACTCGGCGAGAATCTATACGACCTGATCTTAAGCCGAACCCGATACCCCTCACACTGAACGCTAGCTGCTGCACCCTCGCGCGTTGCAGCGGAGCCGTGACGTTGTGCGCAACGGTGGTCCGTCCCGGCTCTTCTCTACGCCTCGCGCCGGTTCCTCCCCCCCAGCCCGATCCCACACGGGAACCAGGCCGTATTTAAATAATCCGCATTCCACTTCGCGCGCCCACTACTCTGTCGTAACGCCCACTCTGCCCTTTTCTCGTCTTCTTTCTACAGTCGTTTCGCGTTGGGCTTTGCTCTAGCACATTGTCGCTCTCTGGATTCAACCCCAATCGCCTACAATGGCCACCACCGCTACAGCGCCCTCGGAGCTGCGGAAGCGGCAGCAACGCCGCGACGATGCCGCCGCCGCCGACCCTCAGCAAACGCCAGCATCATCAGTACACACCGGCCTTTCCACGCCCGCTGACCTTGATCCGGATCGTGCCAATGCCAAACCTCAAAAGATGTACGGCAGAGCGCCGGATGGCACCAGTACGTGCAAGCAATTACAGCGTGTTGTCTGCCAATTGCTCTCCTTGGGCTAATCCTGTTTATAGTTTTCGTCGTTCCCACCACCCACGACATGGTTTCACAGCTTCTTGACCCCCGCCAGCCAAAGAACCTTTCGGATCTTGCCGTCATCACGATCCTCGCTCTCCACATCCTGGCCGCCTACATGCTGCCCGCTGCCTGGAAGAAGCCTGTGTTCGCCCTCATCTTCCTCTTCTGGCGCTCCTGCTACAACGTGGGCATCGGCGTCCTGCTGCACATCCAATCCAACTACAACCGTCTCGTCACCTGGGCCATCCGCTGGAAGCTCTTTGAGAACCCCAAGTCCGGCAAGAACCCGCGGCCATGGCTGTACAACCTGCTAAAAAAGGAGCTCGAGGCAAAGATCCCGGAAGACTACGACTTTGAAGAGGCCCCGATTGAGTACAATACTTGGCTGGTTTTCCGAAGGGTCGTAGACTTGATTCTCATGTGTGATTTTACCTCCTATTGTCTCTTTGCCATTGTCTGCGGCCACACCCCCGAGGCCGAGAGCGCCCTCGTCGGCGCCGCCCGCTGGATCATCGGCATTGCTCTAATTGGCTTCAACCTCTGGGTGAAGCTCGACGCGCACAGGGTTGTAAAGGACTTTGCGTGGTACTGGGGAGACTTTTTCTACCTCATTGACCAGGACCTGACCTTTGACGGCGTATTCGAGATGGCACCCCACCCCATGTATTCGATCGGCTATGCTGGCTACTATGGCATCTCCATGATGGCTGCTAGCTATGAGGTTCTCTTCATCTCCATCGCTGCCCATGCCGCCCAGTTCGCCTTCCTTGTCGTCGTCGAGAACCCGCACATTGAAAAGACTTACAACCCGCCGCCCCCGCGTAACATGGCAACCACCCCATTAGAAGATGCGAGCGCCAAGCTCACGCCCGGACAACCTGCCGTCCAGGCGTCGCCCGATGGCTCCCTTGCCGTCTCACCGAAAGACTCTCCGGACACTGTGCATAATCTCGTCGGAATCACCAACATGGATCTGTTCCGCGTCCCAGACTGTGCTGTGGTGCTGATGCCCGCATACGTGGCCACTCTGGCGCTGGCAACTCAGGCCACGCCCTTTTGGCAGGCCATGTTTGTCGGACACGCCCTGCTTTGGCGAGTTTGGTACCACGTCGGCCTCGGTCTCCTTCTCGATGAACAGTCCAAGTCTAAAATGTGGACGCGCCACTTTCTCAAGTACGGCGAGACCGCCCAGGAAGCCTGGCGCCAGTGGAAGGGTATGCATCACATCAGCATGATCATGTCCAACGCGTCCTTTGTTGCCGCCTGCTGGAAAATGTACTCCTTCCCTGCCGACTGGGGCTACGGCCTGGTGCTCCTCAAGCATGTCATGGGCGCTAGTCTGGTCGCACTGCAGCTCTGGACCGCTTTCAGCGTCTACGAGTCCCTCGGCGAGTTTGGCTGGTTCTGTGGCGATTACTTTTTCGACCACCAGGCAAAGCTCACGTACACGTCCATCTATCGCTTTGTCAACAACCCGGAGCGCGTCTTTGGCATTGCAGGGCTATGGGGGGCCGCGCTCATCACCTGGAGCCGTGCCATTTTCCTCATGGCCCTCGCGGCTCAGCTGATGACCATTTGGTTCATCTCCTATGTCGAGCGCCCTCACATGCAAAAAATCTATGGCAGAGGCCTTCGAAGTGAAGCGGGCTTGACCAAGTTCATCAAACGTTCGCTGCCGCCGCATGTCAAGACCTTTCAGGAGAGCATGGATCGAGTTTTCGACGACACAACGCAGTTTGTCGAGGACTTTATCGACACAGCCCGGCCCAAGTTTGCGTCCGGCGTCAAGACCATTGTCCGCGATACCTCTGCCATCTTCAACATTGCGCCTGCTAGGCTGACGCTCACGCGCATCTCGCATGATGTCGAGGGCCTGGACCCCAAGCAGTTCTCGCTCAAGGTTGATGGCCAGCACTCGACGGTGCCGTCTCTTCACGAGCGCGCCACAGGAAAGGAGGGCCTCAGTGGCAGGTTCCCCAAGCAGGTCAAGACCATGACGTTTGAATATGGCGCCCCTCTCAGGGTCAAATGGACTGCGCCAGCCAACCACAAGTCCAGAGACTGGGTAGGTTTGTACATGGTCAGCGACAACCGATCCAGAGACAAGACAGAAGTGTCGTCGCTGGGTCGGTGGGTGCCGACAACTGCAAGCAGCTACGACAACCCCGTCTTGGATGCCAATATTGTCGTTCCGCCGCACAAAATTGCCGGCGAAAATGGCGAAGCTGACATGGTCGGCGGTGAAGTGGTTTTCGAGGGCGACCGGCTGTGGTGGAGCCAGGGCGTGTTTGAATTCCGCTACCACCATGACGGGCACCACAAGGTCATGGCGGTCTCGGAACCGTTTGAGATTGCGCTAGGGAAATTTGACGAGGAGGATGTGGACGTGGATGCTAAAGGCATGTATGCCAGCGCTGTCGAGTCCATCCTGCTACCGGTGGTCCGCAACTGCTTGGACCGCGACCCTGCGATTGCCCCCAAGGATGAGACAGAAGTGTTTGGCAGCCACGTGGAAAGAGATGGAAAGTATGCAAAGAGAATTGTTTATGCCGTTCGGGAAATGTTTGGCGTCGAATTTGCGCCTGCGGTTGTTCTTGCCGATCGCAACGTGCGCAAGCTGGCGTGGAGGATTTGCAACGCAAAGCAAGTCCTGGTGAGTGAATTTGATGCCTTGACATGCCAATTCCATGGATGAAGACTAATTGCAACGTCTTTAGGCGCCCTACAGCATGTCGAGATCTCGAGGTACCACCACGCCCATCGGGTGAGCTGCCATGAGTCAAACAAGGTGGCAGTCAAGTGAGTGAGGTGAGTGAGGTGAGTGAGGTGTTGAGCGAGGAGTTGGGGAGCAATTGGGGATGCACGACTTGGCATTTTACACTTACGAATGAGAATACCCAAAATATACGAAATAGACTCGTACAAGCAAGAATCAAGACCATCAGCACTGCGGAGTGAGCGAGTTGTATGTATGTGCCATTGGTGGGGGATCGAGATGTCGAAAGAGGCACGATTGGCGATGTGTGGGGGACCAATGCAACAGTGGCTTCTGGTAGTTAATAAAGGGCTGCAGCTGCACGTTGCACGGCGTAGTAGCAGCGGCATCTAGCCCGTCATGAGGAGGTTGGTAGCTGAGTGCCGCAGGTTACCGGAGCGGACATGACCCAACCGGCCTGCCTTTTTTCACTCTCCTACCTCGCAGCTCAAACCTGTCCTGATCTCAAAAGCTGAGGACGGGCAGCCGATGTGACGGCCAACTAGTGCTGATTCAAGAGGAGAAAGCAACTGACAAAGGGTCGTCGCTAGCGTAGAGCGCGTTCGTGTCCACCAGTCCACAAGGGCCGATATCAATATCCATCAAAGAAACATTGGCTATCCGTGCTGTGGAACACTTGATGCCGGGGCCATTGCGTTCTTTTCACGATTGCATTTCGGTCTGTGCATCCGGTGTCATGCAAAGCACCCCGTCTTACACGAGTCGTGCAACTCAACAACAGAAGCGAATCGCCGGCTGCAAGGGTATTTTCCGACCGCCCGTCGAGCCATGTTATCTGAGATGGCACAGGCACGGACATTGCGCCCCCTGGACTGGTGGGAAATTTTGTTAGGTTTGTTTGGCAGGACACTGACAGCCCTGTTCCTGTTCTGGTCCCTGTCAAGACGAAACGCGAAGGGCCCCCCACCGATTGAGCACAATAGGAAACTGACAACGGACCGTCGTCCCACTTGTAAGCAGGACAGGGGATATACAATAGTAAGCTCCAGAGAGTGCTGGCGACGCGCTGGCTGTTTCCGCGGGCACTGTGGCTTGTAGCTGTAGCTAGCCCCTCGTGGGGGGACGCAAAGCAGAAAGCGGCAATGAAGACAGTCTTTGCAGCGTGTTGTGCAATGGACTGACAAGGGGAAGCAATAAACAATGGGATCGTTCATCGAGTCGGAAACGATCCAAGTATAAGCCGGGCCGAAACAAACAACATGGGCTTTAATGCCGCTCTATGCTTATGCTGGGGGGGGGGGGGGGGGCCAAAGCAGCGAGAACGCCATGGCAATGGGAAACTGGGGCACCGCATTTGACCACTGATAGAGAGTCATGGAGTAACGTTGGAGGAGAATGGGATGTCGCGCAGCGGAGCGCCGAGATGGCTAGACACAATGAAGCTTGGCGCATAATATAGAACAATGAATGGCGCTGGTCCTTGGTTACATTCAGCTTTGTCTGGCGCGGGCCTTTGCTAGTAAGAGTGACGAATTGCTCACCAGACCAGGGTCGTCGTCGACGAGAGAGTCGGGCCGTCAACCGTGAGGGTTTGTCTTATAAAGCTGGGTCCTGCCCGCGCAAATGTTATTTATTGCCTTTTTTTTTGTCATGTAAAGAAATCGGTCCCCGATAAAGAAGAACGCTGTCTGTCCTCGACATTTCATATCCTGTCAGAAGCACAGAACCACACAGCTAGATACATTGGAACAACAACATTCCGCATTCCAAATAACCAACAAGAAAACACAAGAAAAAACAAGAAAAAACA